>JAOBRC010296015.1:0-13508 GCA_027575255.1 Scolionema suvaense
GCGCATGCGCCTTGATCCCGGATTTAGGCGCATGCGCCTTTAAGTGGGGTGCGCCTATATGCGGGGTAATAGGGTATCTAGAAATAATTTGAGGAAGCCCTAAAAAGGGATAGACTAGGGTCTTCCCGGATATGACACACAATGCATACTATAACTACCATTGCTCTAAGCTTTCACACCAAAAATTACACAATAGTAACTAATGGATCTCGAAATAATTTGAAAAAAGCCCTCAAAATGGCAGTTTTGGGGCACAAATTGCTACCTGCAAGGCAAAAAAACCATTTTTTCGAAATGGCAGCTGCATGACCTTTCTTCAATTACTGATTGCCACCTTCATGCCAAATTTCAGAAAAATTCATCGAGCATTTATCCGGGAAAATACGTTGGTCAGTGACTGACCGGCGGATGGACGCTCAGATGGACAGACCTCAGTCCAAAAAATGGAACTTGCACAACAATTTAAGATCAGGAATACAATCGAAAAGAATAATGAAATCTATCATTTATCAAGATGATCATGCAGAACAATGATTATGCAACATGGGACATTTTCTATAGACAGGCAGCAAAACAAATGCAAAAGGCCTAGTGAAGGGAAAGAGCTTTGAGCTTTGGGGGTGTGGAGATAATGCCCACAGCCCAATTTAGCCCATAAAAGCAATATGCAAATACAGAGAAGGCAATGATACTTTGTGAGAAAGTAACTTATATTCCAAAGTTTTAAAAGGAGTGAGACCGTCAGGTGGCCAAATGTGCCGTTATCATAAACTTTATGTACTTCTGACCTTGGTTTAATAGCAAAATTTTGCTGATGTTGTGAATTATTGATCTCTATCCCCACTAATGACTTCTGCTGGTTCCAGGCATATGTCAAATAAACATAAGCCATGAATTAGTAGGGTTTTACTGATTTTTCAGCCAATTATTCACCAAAGTTGGCCATAAATAACCTCGGTCATCAGAACCAATGGGTCACCTGCTACGGTTACGACCCGATGACCCAAACTATTATTGGTGTTTTGTTTCGTCCGTATAGCAGCGCAGTTATTTTCTTGCAGCCGGGTGAAAAGCATGTGGGTGCGCATAATCCATCCCTCCCCAGAACTAAAGCATTCCCCTGGTATAGAACATAATGATGACAATATTATGCACGTGAACCACAAGTTACTATCCACTCATTTAATTAATGCTTCTTGTTACAAATGAAAATAAACGCATTGAAAGAAAACCATAGGACTTTCTCAACCGAAGAAAAAAAATTGATGGAGCAACCTACTACACTAGCAGGTCTGATAGAGTAATATGAATCTGTAACCAAAAAAAAATTCATAGCGATAGTCCCTGAGAAAAAAACCCCATCCAAATTCCATACTAGCTAAACCTTACTGAAACTATGAGCATAAATTCTACATACAAATACACAAACATGAGCATAAGAACAATGCAACGAAGTAAAGACTAAGGTTTGAATGCAACAAAAACATGCATAAAATAAAAAAAAACGGACTAATTTAAAGGCACCTACAAAAATGTATCATATAAAAACATCAAACTAAAATTATAACAAAATAGGCAATTTGTGCTAACATCCAGACATGATAGAAAAACAATTCTAATCTTATTGAAGTTGAGCTCTAAACAGTAATTTCCAGCACTTACAACTCACAAGTTACCACATGAACCCTCTGTGATGGCAAACATTGTACCATGTGGGACTTGAACCAGCGACCTACAGTGTCAAGTCGATTTGTTCTAAACACTGAGCTACCAGTGCTTGGTAACATGCCCATCATCCTAGTTTTTGCAATGTTTTGAGTCTCACCCGGTACAATGGTTGACATCGTAATAGTGGGCCCTTGCTGTGGTGATTGGCAAGTGGTAAGTAGTACTAATTCTCATTCTAAACTGCAAAACACATGCAATAAATGCTTGAAATAGAAACACAGAAGCGCAACAGAAATAACCAGGGCAACCACAGAGACAAATAGATCCACAGTAAAGGAAACAAATACCACATATTTTCCAAAGAAAATAATTCCAAAGAAGAAAGAACATACATCAAAAGCAAATGATTTAGGACAGCCCTTCTTCAGTAATGGCTGTTCACACCCCTTCCCCAACCAGGCTTTTTTCCAAGCGCAATGCAGTTGTTCCTGCTAAGCTGCGCTGTGTTGTTTGTTAGTAAATCCTTTTGCGACGTTTTCAGTCCAAAAATCTGATTGTCTGAGAGGTCCTCGCCAATGTCCTTTGTTCTATCAAATCAGTCACATCCAAACCTACTGCTGATATTGCTCCTAATGGTTTTCAGGCGTTCAGCAGGTCTAGTAATTGACCGGTTGCTATGCACCTGAGAATGTTCAAAAAGCACGTAATCTCATAATTTACTGTAAAGTACTCTTTAAGAAATATTTCTGCATCGAATTTTGGTATGTGTTCTAAACTTCCAATTGTGATCTACCTGCTAAGTTCCATTCTAATTTGTGGTTAGGAAGCTACCAAATGTCTCCTTCAATATGAAATGTGCGCTATTTGGTATTGTTGTTGAGGAATGAACAGATGAGCAGTTAGGCTACGATGCCTTAAATGCCGAGCTACGCAGAGCTTTTGCATCATGTGCTGATTGCAAAATGTCTGTTTGAAAAGCGATTGCAGCAGCTCAACAAATCACAGGACAAATTTCTACGAGCTCTGCAACATCCATACTCTAGCAGTAACCCGAAATCATCTGCCGAGGAAACCATGCTTGCCATAAAATGAAAGTTTCTTTTCAGAATCAGCGACGAATTGAGACCACATATATTCATATTTTGGACTGATCCATAGGACTCTGTTGTCACACAGCCTAATTTCATCTCAGCTGCACAGAAAGCCTAATCTCTTACTGCTCTGCCAGATAAACATTCATCGACCTCCCTGGTTCAGTAAATATGATCCCACATCCAGATAATGGGATAATATCGGCAATCATCGATTCCAAGTCTAAAACAATGATGCAAAAGTGAAAGTGAACAAAAAAAAAGAAAATCAAGATGACACTACAAGCAGATTTCTGAACATTTATTTGAACTCAAAATAAATTGCCTGTAACTGCTGAAGCTCATAAGATGCAACAACTTCTACAAAAATTTGGCTATATCATTCCATATACAAAAATTGGAATCCTGGTCACAGAAATTTATGCATTTGACGTATCACATAATGTTTTTCAGAAAACAATGACCCCTTTTCAGTGATCCTTCAAATACATCAGCCTTTGCTGTTGATCCAAAACCAAGGTCCAAGAGCAGACGGTCAAGCTCATCTCCTAGTCAAAATAATAATAGGTTAAAGGCAATCCGAATTAAAAAAACAAGAACGCTACAGAATCAATAACGGACAAAACATTGATCACGAAGAAGTTGATACAAAATCTAAAAAAAGCCATAAACTATTAAGGTTTATCATGTACACTAGCTAACAATAAAAGTGTTTATTGGAGATCTTGAACGTCACCAAGGTCACTAAGGTCTATCATATAGGAAGAACTAATATATTCTGTTACCTTGAAAGGAATGCCTTGAAACCCATGACAACCAAACACATTAAAACAATGACAGGCGCATGTTAATGAGATCGTTCAAAATCATCCCTATCGACCCACAGAAAGCTTACCTACTATCAACGATGGCCAATAAACAAAGACAACAACACCAGGAATGGCCATGCTGTGCTAGAGCATTCTCTGTAGACTAGATCGAAGGTACAAGGAAGATACAAAACAAAGTATCATGAATACATAGAAACAAATATAAAATTACAGACACAAATAAACTTATTAACAACCTGACAAATGCCATGTTATCAACCTTACAGCATCAGTCTGGCAATATATTAAGGACAAATGAATAACAATCCAAGTGACCCACCATTGATACTCTCTACAGAACAAGACCAAGCATACCAGAAAAAATACATAAACATGAATCAACAACTTCTTTGAACCATGTTATCCTATCACACCATCAGTACCTCTCAATCACCTCTTAAAAGTCAAACGCCATTGATTGTGAGCCTAAGAATATCAATACATCGGTAGTAAGCCTATGCTGAGGGTGGAAAATATTAACAAACAGAATAACAATCATGCATAAAAACAGAGCAGGAGACTGCAATGCAAAAGAGACTTTGTCATATGTTTCCAGGAAAAGAGCAAGAGATTAGCTATGGTATGTGTCCAGTCCAAAATGAACAAAGCAACATGTAATTAGAATCCAGAGGTTTATGGTCTAAAGCACTTTCAAACTGCATCACTTGAAGGAACCTACTGGTGAACTTTGAAACAGCCTCAACCAATAATTTACAGCATTGATCCACAGGAAACTTGAGCCCATGATCCGAAATCAGTATAACTTCTTGAATTAGGGAGGTCACTCCATACAAAATCAAATTAAAATAAAAGTTTCTGATCGTAGTAGTTTTGGTGTATTACCTCCAAGAACATTTGCTTTAATACTAAGTTTCCATACTAATCGAATATCAGCAAGTGCAATAAAAATATTGCCAGTAACACCACTTGTGTGAGCAAAGACGCAGAGACATGATGGGTTACAGGGCATGTCACAACAAATTGTCAGGACTCAAAGCAAAAAGGAACAACTTATAATGTTGATAGAATTCAAGCACAACACCAATATAAACCATAGAAATGCTATGTAAAAAAGTAAGCTAGCCAACCATAAAAAGGTTAACCACCAACTTCAGAGCTATATATAACTCATAAAATTATTACCTACTGTGCAGAGAATGAGAGAGACCACACAGGAAAAATTCATACTTGCAGTGTTGGTTTTGTTACAATCAAAGACAGTAACTAGACTAACAGTTAATTGAATCTGAACTAACATAGAGCAGAGAAATGAAGAATAAAATCTCATACAGTGCATTTTATGGGACAAATCACAGGTCCCCAGATGACCATGCAATGAATACACTATACAAGAGTGGAACTGCCAATCTGAAACAGTTTGACTGTTAATTAATAAATGGGAAATAAACATGTATGACAATTTTAGATCAGGAATACCATTGATTATCAAAAACCTATGGGGAAATGAATCATTTGCTACAATGATCATTATTATGCAATATGGGATGCATTTCACAGACAGACAGCTACATGAACACAAAGTGCTTACTGAACAAAGAGCTTCGTACACAATGACATATCAATAAAAAAATCCATGAAAATCCATGAAAATACGCTGCTAATGGACGTTTTCGTAAAATTAAATACCAAATATTTTCTTTAAATAATGAACAGCCTGACAATTAGCACACATATATAGACATAGTAAAACAAGCTAGGAATAAAAGCCTTACGTTATAATACCTACAGCAAAAACGAAGGACAAAAAATTTCATCCAGCTAAGAGAAATGAAGAAATCTTTTCTGCTCTCAGATCATTGCTGTGCTTAAATCGCCCAAATACAGAACAGTTAGATTTATTAAAGAAGCGCCCTGGCGCAGAACATCATGACGATAGCATCACACGCATGGACGGCCTTTTACTATCTCTGGTCAACTCATACGTCAGCACTTTAAGCCTTTCATACAACTTAAAATCCATTATAAAAAAGCTAAAGACCTTCCTTCATTAATTGTTTTTGGATAGAGCAACCTATCATATCAAACAGCAGACGTGATAAAGTAACAAGAATCTGAAGTCAAGGTATCAGAATTAAAAATTCGTATCAAAAACCAAATTCACTATTAGAATAATCAAACACAATGAGTTGCGAAATGACATCAAATTGAAGAAAAATGCCACAGGAAAGTAACAAGTAATTTTTGGCTCCATTCTTCGCTTGCATACTATGTCATTAAATAAATTCACAGTGTGTGCACTCCCTGATAAAAAAAAATTGTTCCAATTCACATAATAGCAGAAACCTTACTGAAACAATGAGCATAAATTCTACATAAAAAACACAAGCGCGTAAGCACAAGAACAAAGCAGCAATATAACACCATATTTAGAAAATTCATCCAAAGAAATGCATATAGACACCTCAGGTAAGTATGCAACGAAAGCATGCATTAAGTCACAAATAACAGACGATATCAAAGATATTTAAAAATTTTATCATACAAAAATATCCAACAATAATCGAGACAGCAAAGGCACGATTATAATTGTGCTGGCAACCATGTATGATGGAAAAAAGTTCTATAGTTACTAATGCATATCTGAAATTGAAACACTAAAACACGACAACAGAAATGACCAGGGGGGGGCAGAGGGACAAAAAGATCCACAGCAAAGGAAACAAATATTTCATATTTGCACCAGAAAATGATTTTAGATAACAAAGAACACAGAATATCAATACGAAGCAAAATAACTCGCAATAACCCTTCTTCGTTTATGAGGGCTGCACACATGCCTATCTGAACCATATCTTTTTCTTGTGCAAGGGAGTTGCTACTGCTCAGCCGCACTGTGTTGCATTTTAGAGAAAATCCTTTCAGGGCCCCTTTGTCCAAAAATCCCAACTACAGAATTTCCACAGGAAGCAAATGGGCCGAGAGCTCAGAAGAACATTAAAGCAATCTGAGGTTTGGTAATTGACAAGTTGCTATACATCTGAGAACTTTCACATATATTCAATATGGCATTTTACCTTTAGGTATTGCTTCAAATTGTGGTATGTGTTTTAAACTTCTCTTCTTGATTTAACAGCCAAGTTCCATTCAAATTCATGAGAAGGAAGTAGCCAAATATCTACTTCATTTTTTTTGCCATTTACAGGACTTATGTGCAAATCAAAACCAAGTTACCGAGTTCTGCCATCTTCACAGCTCCTAGAAGAGGAATAGGGCATCCTAATTAGCCCAAAATTGGTATGCAATCTTGGGTGTTTATCCAAGTATAAAAAAATAAAAAAATGAAACCACGCATTAATTCAGATATGGACCATAATTAGGAGAGGGAGTGACCAATAACAGAACGTTCTACAGATAACAGATCAGGCTTTGCCAAGCAAACCGAAGGATCTTCCGTTTTCACATATTATCAATTTCTTCTTTTACAGGAACATCTTAATGTCTGAAGAAAGCTCCGTCATTTCCTGAATGTCATCGTTTGTACCTCAAATGGATCTGCGACATGCAAGGACTCTTCTATTCAACTTTCGTGACCTTATGGATATTTGAGTATAGACATTTTTTCAGATGGGTTGTTTATTAGCAGAAACACTGACCAACATTGGGCATTCACTTGGAAATGTGGTTGCTAAATAATGTTAAATGTGTCGTAAATTTGGTATGTGCTCTCTCTAAATGGTACCACAACAAGTATAGGACAAGAACTGTTTTGACGATCCCCTCTCCTTCTACCATCTGTACCTGACCTTTTAATGTTATTGACAAAGGGATAATAAATTCAACAAAGCATGTGTGAGAAACGCATGGGTCATACATGAAAGGGTGTATTTTATAAATTTAGGAGAGCAATTCAGGAAATAGAACTTAAACTTACCATTTTGTATGACCCTGTCAACCAATGGGTTTTGTGTTAGTGGATGTTTTGTGAGAAATTCATATATATCAACTTGACATTAAAAAAAAAACAGAAGAACTAAAAAAAAAACAACTAAGAACTTTACAGCTGTTTTCCTGAAATCACAGCCCACAATGTTTTTCAAAAGCTGGCAATAGTTCATTTTTGATAATAGCAGCATCTCAAAAAAGCTTAATTTCGATTGAAACCTAACAAAGTTACTGATCAGACGCAGCAAACATATTTCATGATGTGACTTCGCAAAGGCAACTATGTTTGCAAATATTCCATGCAACTGATTTGCAACAACTTTTTCTTTGATCAATTCTAGATCACAATGCTCTTTAAAATCCATTTCGCAGTTAACATGCATTTAAGAATGTAATTTTTTTCAACAATCTGCATTTTGGCTTGTTTAGGATGGTTTTCTACTTCATATGACATCATGGCGTCACAGTCATTGCCTCTTTGCCTGCTTTGAAGGGTTACCTTTCATAGATTTAAATGATATGAATTCAACACTGTCATGTACTTTTTTCTTTCTACCTCTCCGAAATCAGAACTTTTATAAATTTTGGAAGCCTTATTGAGAAGACAGCTGTTAACAAGGAGTCATGTGCATAGATGGATTTGCTTTTTTCAACCACAACTTTTGACATATCTTTTCATCTTTCTGTACTGATAGGTCAAAATCAAAATGTGGAAAAGCAACCATGTCTCTAATTCTGCATACTCGAGCTTAGCAACGGAGGAAACAACACTTAAACTTTACATTTGGTCCTTGTTTGGGCTGCGACTAGCTACATCAAGCAAATCAAACACTTTTATAACCTTGAATAAAAATGACACTACTCCCAGTCAGCACGATAAGTTTTGAATTCTACTTGGGACCCATACTAATTAATAATTAGATATAATTACCTGAAAGTAAATACATAGCAACTCCATACACGATGAATCCAGTTACAATGGACTGCTTGACTCCATCACGATTTGGAATCATATGCGAGCACACACCTGGGTCAGTTAGTTAGGCCTGACATGCACATGTATTATTTAGGCCAGTCTTACATCTGCACAGAAATATAGAGTAAAAGCTCAAGGCTCAAGGCAATGCATCAAATTAATTCACACAAAGTTAATACACAGTAAGCAAAGCTTGATCGGAAAGAAAACAGGTAAAATATTTTGAAAGCTAATTGGCAACTATCAACACTCTTTATCGGCATAATCTTTAGCAGCAGGACAATTAAATGTTCATGTAGAGATCTGCTTATACCTTGGAGGCAGATGCTAAGAATGATTACTCTATGAAAATATATGGAGACGAAAGCTACATGTAGGTCATTCAGGTTCACTGAAGTTTTGCAATAATCAAGAAAAATGTCTTACAACAGCCTTCAGAGAGTAATTCATCATGCATATCACCAAGAATAACAGGCACATGACAAGGAACTGTCTATTTGCCTGAGAATATGTCATAGTGCATATCCCCAAAGAAACGAAAACAGTGCATCTAAAACTTTAGGAAAATGACATATGCTACATCCTTTGCATTTCATCAAACTATAGATATGTGGTTTTCCTTTGAAAGTACTGCAATTCTAGAGTGCAACGAAAAAGACTGTGGCATTTATTATCAATGCAAAACACTACATGATGCTCAAATCCAAACAAGGTATATGATAACAGATCCTAATAAATCATAGTTAAGTAACAACGATCTTCTTCAGCAGCAGGGTTTAAGGATTGGTTTTCTTTTTGATCAGGAAGCAGATGAGTACCCTCCTCAGATGGTGGCATGTATTCATGTTCTGCTGTTGTAGGTTCTTCATACTTGTCTTCTTGACCCAAATGTACTAATGTTGTATAACCAGTGGGAGGCTGCCTTGGTGGATTAGGATCAACATTCACTACTGGTGCAGGGGGTATAGACAAAGCATTTACTGAAGGACGTGATGGTATTACTTCGTACTGACTCTGAAACAGAAAAATACGAAGCCACAAATAATTCCCTGATATAGCGTTTTCATGCAATAGGTTGATGCTCAACCCAAGAACTGCAATCTACAACCAGATATTTGGTTTTAGCATGACTATTCTGTTTGTCTTTAGCAGTCTACTGTCATCATACTGACCCAGACTGACGTTAAGAAAATAATTCCTCAATATTCCTAATTTGCTGGAGAACGAGACTATGACTTCTACAAGACAAGACAAGACATTATAAATACTCATATTGGAAAAATAGCATCAAACTGCATAAGTCACATTTCCAAATCAAAATCAGGCCAAGAACTATGCAGGCACATGATAGATATGATTCTATATGTCTGAGATGTGTACTATTATTATCATTGAGGTTGAAAGTAACTGTCGCAAGGAGTTATGGTGAAACATGGAGATCTGAGGGTCACGTGGATGAGCTCAAGCCATTCAGAGTACTCAAGTCTGACATACTCTGAAGTCTTTGAGAATTCAGAACCACGGGTTGTCATGAGCTGTCTTGCAAGTCCTCAAACACTGTCTGCCTGTCAAATATCATGCCTACACACACAATCCAGCAGTGACTGCAACTCACAATCTGGTAAATTAGTGCAAACACATGGAAAGGCTCAAAAGAGAGCTTAATATACAAGTTGACATTGTGACACTGACACTGAATAGCAATAATCACTTCGAACTCGCAGTATCAATGCTAATGTCAAATTCTTATTTGCTTTAGGCAGAAATGTTTTTGACAGTGACATTCAAGGTCAAAGCAGAAGGAGCTGCATTTGAGCTGTTTAGTTAAAAGAAAATCTCGAAGTAAAACTCAGAACTTTTCGTATTCGCATTCCAACTCCTCAAATAAAGCTTGCCATAATAAAAACACCAAGCAGATTCGAAAATGATGAAGCTGTTTTTATGTTTTGTTCTTTCGCATGTCAATTAAATCCAAGTTCTTCAGACAATCTGACTGGCTAAGAGCACTTTGGAAAATACCAAAGGTCATTTGGAACTCTGACACAGATACAATGTCAATGTCACAATGCAAACATTTCCAAGCTCTCTAATGTGTGGATTGGACATGAGAGCATGGTAGATGAGGAGGATGAACAAAACTCAAATTTCTGGAATCATATTTAACAGAAAATCAAAAAATCTTTCCCCATGCAATGTCGACATAAATACAGATGCCTCTAAATAAAATAGCCTGTGGTAAATATCCCATAACATTTTACATCAGACACACACCATTTCAGTCTATTTAAACAGCTATGCTGAAAGATATATCAACAGCAGGTCAACCAACATAGGCAGATGCCTGTATTTTGGCATTGATGTAAAAGTAATATTTCATTTGATGATCATCGGATGATTGTTCTGCCCACGAAAGATGCACATTTCAGAGAGCGATCTATGCATGGGTAAAATCTATGCAAGCTAGTCAAACAGGCAAAGACTAGGCACATAGCATATGACCTGTACTAAAATCGGCAACGTTAAGTACTCTCCTAGTTCCTCAACTAAAATGATAGATGATGAGAACATCTTCCGGCAGCTGTTTCATTAGGGTCGAATTAAGGACAAAAGTACGATCGCGAAAAATATGAGGCAGTTTTAGCTGCCAAAGTCATGCAACTGGGGGTGTAGGGGAGGGGGCGTTTTGAGCCCCCTTGTGGGTCCAGGGTAGAGCCCTGTAAGTTTTACCTTTCTGGAGCATTTATAGGTCACACACACCAAAATTCACTTAAAATGACAGTGAACACTCAAATTAAACTATGCGGAAGTAGTTCCCAGGAGTCCTATCTCAGTCCACCACAAGATTAGCTAGAGCTCACTAAATAAAACCTACCTTCCTTAGCTAGCTACAACCCTGGTCAAAATATTTTGGCATGCATGCGCAGTTTTGCCATGTTCCATACTGGGAGTAAATAAAAATAGGTCAACAAGTACCAAGCTGCAAATCAGGGCGGCAGGGTGGGTTTTGTTTGAGAGACTTACTATTTCTGACTTTTGAAAAATCATGTTTTGGCATTACTAGGGTATGAGCAGGGTGTGGTAGGGCTCGTTTTAGGGCGTAGTTTTGTTATTTTATAAATTTTTTCAGGTAATTTAGAGAACAAAGGCGGTGGAATTCGGTCTACTAGCGTAAATTGCTAGAAACTGCGCTGAGGCTGTAGACAGAGGTTGCTAAACACCCGCAAAAATTTCTTGAAGCACTTGCAATTCAAAGTGCTTTTATAAGCACAAGTGGTAAAAAGTGCATTTTTGATTTTGGCTGAAAAAAGCCTTTTGTGCCAAATTTTTTGCCCATGATTGTAGCTACTAAAAAGAATCTGGTGATAGTGAATTGCATAGATATTCCACATAAATACTTCAGTTGTCCGGGAATCGGCGGCATGTCATGATAAGATAATCACATTCATTTTCTTTAATAGACTCCGAGTGGAAAGAAACGATCGTTCTCGGTAAAGCCACAGTGCCTGTCGTAGCTTTGACCTCCATTTTGAATAAAGCTCGAAAGTGATCTGATTGGCTTAATTTCTCGACTGTTGATTTCTCTGGCACTTTCCTCCACAAATAAGTCAGATGAAAACCAACGTTCACGGAAATTCATTTTCGGCCAAGTAGAGCAGAGTCACAGAGTGCAAATTTCATGCTTTTTCAACTAAACTGCTGCTTACAATGATTATGTTGACAGGTCTGCATGGTTTGCCGATCACTCTATTTACGGGCTCCAGATTATGCAAGAGATTGGTTGCATGATACGATAATCAATTGTTATTAGCATACAATGCATATCTGATGAGAAATGCGATATCGACCCCATTCTTGTTTCACATCTGCTAAGAATAGCAGCAGTGGTTGGCAGACTGAGGGGGCATCACAGCTGTTAGCACTGTAGCGCGTGCTCCAGAGCCAAATGCTACCTAAAAGGTTGATTACTTGAAGCCCCAACACCATGATTGCGATTTTTATTTCAAACGGTCGCGAATCGTGGTTCGCGGTCGCTTAATTCGATCCCTGGATATTTTATGTATCAATTTGACAAGACTCATTTATGCATTAAATCACATCAGTAACGACATATGAAATAAAAATCAATGTGTTAGGAGAGCTGCTAATGACTGAAAATAGAGAGTAGCCCTTTAAAAAATCAGTATGGAGAGATGTGAACTGTTAGAATAATATAAGCACCCAGGAGTGAATATTGCTTTCCAGTATCACTGAGCCCGGCTGCAACTCCAATCCCAGAATTTTAATTTATGAGCACACATTGCAGCCGAAAGTAATGTGAAAAGCTTGCATTTTTTTGAGATTTACTCTACTTGTATCAGTACTGGTTGGCAGAGTCATGGAATTCGGCTAGTATGGAGGATACACAATGGGTCTACTTTTAAATGAGAGGTGTTCTTTCAATGAGACTGCTTTAATCAGATCAACTTTTGAGAGATTAAATTTCGTGCTTTCCCGTATTTTCGCCATTTTTGCGACATTAATTCTCTCGAAATCATTTGGGATCGCTCATTTGCGAAATTAAATCCACGAGAAATTTTATGAACTGCTCATTCACAAAATTGAATTCACCTTAGTTTTTTATTCTTCCTTCTTTCTACACTGTTTTTCTTTCTTTTTCGTGAAAGAAAACCGTAGAACAAAATATACGGGTTTTACAAGAGAAATGACGCTCTGCCTTGACATTTTTGCTAACTTTGATGATGAAGAAGAGTTGTAATTTTAAAATCGGAAAATGTCAGTAAAATTTTAGCAAATATATTTAAAACACTTGAAAAATGCATTTCCAAAGAAAGTAAAAATCATTACCTTTCACTTGAAACCTTTTCACTTGTGAAATTTAATCTACGCAAATTCTTTCGAACAGCTCATTCGCGGAATTATATCCAAACAAGTCACATAATTAGTGGACTCCCGCAAACTTAATAGAGAATCTTTGCATCAGATGCAAGAACAGAATAGCAC
>JAOBRC010296126.1:0-13508 GCA_027575255.1 Scolionema suvaense
CTCTCTATAGATTTTCTTTTCTAGAGGCTTCAGAAATTCTAATGCTACAACAATGTCCTTGGCAAGTGCATGAGAGTTGAGAAGCACTCTAAGGATTTTTCTGGCCATCCATTTTAAGTGTATGGCGTTACGTGCCTGTTTTAGTTGAATGAATTTCCGTTCCGTTCGTTCGCCCTAACGTCGATAGGGACGAACGAAATTTTGTTCCTGCAGTGAAAATTTTGTGAAGGCTTGGTAAGCCACAACTGCTTTGTATAAACTTGATTTTCATTGCAATGTTCTGTTTCATCATTATTGTTCTTTTCTAGGTCATGCCATCCTTAATAACTTGACTAAATTGACTATCCTTTTCTTTTAGCCAACTGCTCCTGACAACTTTAACAACAACTGCCAGAGAAGGGAAGTCACTATTATATTTGGTGCTAATCTGGGAAATGTAGCTGAAGTCAGTTTCCGACTAACCCTTGCAACAAGACCAAATGTATGCAAGTTCTGGGAAGACAACAGTGAAGAATCTACCTTGAGGACACAACTCGCAAAATTAAAAGCGGGCCAAAATGCCAACATGGTTTGCAGTTCCCTTCGACAGTTGAGACTGTCACCGTTCGAAACCGTCAGTATTTTCAGAGCATATGGAAAGTTACATCAAGTCAGCTTTTGGTTTTGGACAGTTGCCTGATCACCCTGTGTCAAAAGGCGCATTCTTTAAATGAAGGAAATGTTTTACTGTGCTCTATCACCTATTAAATTTCATTTTCGACCTTAGTTCCCCTTTATAGCATAAATGGAGCCAATTTAAAATCTAAATGCAGTTCATTTAAAACAAGGTCTGCTTAAAATATAGATGTGGTCTATCTAAAAAGAGTAATTGCTTAAAATGTAAAAAAGATACGGAGGTCTTGATAACGAGGATACACGTTCTACTGCTTCAACTCTCCATCTATAAGGTAGTACAAAGGAGTCACTTGCATAACAAACTGAACTTGAATATTTATGTCAAGTTCGAATGTATTTTGCTCAGTTAGGCAACAAAACTTCGGATAACAAAGGGAAAAGAACTTAGAAACAAAAAGGACAGTGTAATTCATGTACGTTCATGTTCTCTTTCGGCATGAGGATCTCGGTGAGTAAACTCTTGGATGGAAATTTGAGGGCGTATGATCAATTTCGGTAGATTGATGAAGGAATTTTAGTTAATTTCAGTCGTATTGATAGCTGCCACTAACATCGGTGAACTTTGACTGTATTGCACATTCCCACAAATGAATTTTACTGTGAAAGGTTTTGGAAAGTGAATATAGCTACAAGAGGGTTAAGTCTGTGATGCATTCCATTTGTCCTTAAATGCGTTTATAGAATGGCACGTTTACTGATCATATTTAAAGATTAAACACATACCTACTACCTGCGTGTAAAATTTAAGCGCTTTTACAATGTGCTTCCTTTTCAACACGACTGCATTTAGGTTTAACCGTTAGACTCCGCAATGCCTGAAAAATGACCTGGCAAATTTTGTCTGTTTCGGTAAGTTTGAAATGCCATCAATCCTGAATTAGCTAGAGCAACAAACTTGGTATCAATCGACGCACACATGTCTGTTCTTTAAAAAAGTCCTCAATTTTGGCATTCCAATTGCAACAGGCGGGGCTCTATGGTGTACCAAAGGTGCCTATATCCAGAACGCCAATAGGCCTCCTTCGAGCTCTAAGGGTTAGATGAGTAATGTTTAAGCGATTTAAACATGCTTAAAATGTTAAACATCGTCATTTAGAATCAACTAAATGCGTTGATGGTATGCGTTAACAAATTAAATGCTGAAATCATGAAACCATTAAAACCGTTGATTGGGTTGCATATTTCCAAGTTTTCTGAAAGTTTAGGACATGAGGATTCCAGAAAAGGGTCAACCATTAATGTATCATATCAGTTGACGAGATATAAGAATTTATGCAAAGTGCATGAAAACGTTTAAAATATTGTGTGCGAAGGAGTCACGACGATACAAAAAGGCAAAGACTAAGGGCTTAATGTTGATTTTGTACACACTGACTTCAAAAGCAGCAAGCTGACAGTGCAATGAGCCAGCCACTTTCAAGAAATTGCCGATTTGTGTCAGCTGCTTTTCATGCCAAACTCCTTGAAATCTCACACATTTTGGAACTCAGACCATCTTTATCCAGTACCAACACGGCTGGCAGGCAACACAGTTCTCAATATCTCCGAAGTTCATTATAAGTCACGCTACTTTCTCTCTCCCCATGATGAAGAAATTGAACTATCATGTATATACAGGTATCACTATCACCCGTCATGTCATGTGTAGGTATCACTACCACCAGTTTCAGTCTTAAGGGATTTCACTCTTTGTCTTAACTTCGTAAATTGAATTCAAAAAGTTGTTGGAAACAGGGCGTATGCTTTGTATCTTTGCTACAGGCTGGAACATCAGGAACCGGTGTCTTAAACAGGAAATATACGTAGAAAATAGTTGTCATACATCTCCTGCAAGAATGCCATCAAAACAGAAGCAGGCATTGTTTTTTTGTTTTTTTAGCCTTATTCTGTGAAGGCTTTCAAGTAACTTTAGCTGTGTTCCACTTTCTGATGATGTTTGAAACATTTGTATCAGTAGCTGTTTCTGAGAAACCATCTGATACACCTATGAGTTCCTGTTGATCGCTTCGACCCAAGATGGTACCATTATCGAACCTTTCCAGATTTGCTTGTTTTTACATGCACCTTGAGGAAGCGTAGCCCTGTAGAATTATGTGATTCTCTTATTTTGTCATGGTTTACAGATACCACTTCATCCTGGCATTTCTGACCAGAGATTTTTTGTATCACCTCTAGTGTGCCTAGCAAATGTTCATGACCAAAAATGCAGTTCAAAGTAAGTGAAGGAAATAGCATATTCTTGACAGACTTGGCCTTAATGCTTATAATTTTAAATATTCTACACATTTCCAACAGCGAAATCAGCTAGAGCTTCCAGGACCTTGCCCTGGACTATGAGGGTGGATTACTATGTACTGTGCAACCTCCAGTTGCCTTTCTCATTAGCTGTGCTACCTCAGGCGTTGGCCCAGACAATACAAATTTTAAATATTCCTCACCATCTAATTATACAACCACATTGTCTACTCAGAAAACTTTTGAAGCCCTTGACACATTCGGGGTCTCCCGAAGTGGGGGGCGTCCTCCACATGATCCCAAAAATGGCCCGTGCTCCGCCCATCAAATGGCCTGCCCCCCCACCAGGTTCCCCCCATGATTTTCTCAAATTTTTCAAACTTTACCAAATATTGTTAGTAGTTTTTTAGTTTTTTATTGAATAAATTCATTGAAATTTGCATAAATTATCATACTTTCCTGTGTTTTTTGCATTCGTAACACATGTACACTAAAGCTTGGTATCCATATGCAAATATTTGTTGTGTGATGTTGTATGTATGTCGTTCAACAGATTGTTGTCCTACATACGCACGACAATCGTGCAACAATTTAAGACACAACAACATGTTTCCATAAGAACTAATGCAAATGCCTATGCAGGGAGGTAAACATTCAAGATGGCGATGAAAAACATAAGAACGCTTTCTGCTCCTACAGCTACAACTTTGCACTTTCCTGTTGGCATTGCGTAGAAGGAAGCGTAACTGCAAAAGAGAAAACATTGATTCTGGGTTCGTGATTTACTCCATCAATGAGCAGAAAAAGGTGCATTTAAGAACTTGGTTATGGAGTTGAAGCTCTGTGATCGGGCGCATTTCTTTATATATACAGATGTCACCTAAACATTTTGAGAACTTTCTGACTCAAGTCGGACATTTAATCACTAAGCTACCTTGCCGAAGCAGGGAACCTGTAGCTATCTCCTGCAGAGAGGTTGAAGGTGACTTTGCGCTACCTAGCACCGGGTGAATCGCAACAGACTCTGTCATTCTATTACTTTATTCAAAGAAACTTTAGCGAATTTCACGCATTTGGGCCTATTCGCGAAAGTCTATCTCGCGAAAATCTTAGAAACGTCGTCACGCGAAAGTTTATCTCGCAAATTTTTTTCCAAAAAGAGATTTCGCGAAAGTTTACTCAGTCAATGTTCATTTTAGGTGGGGATAAAGGAGGTTCAGGACCTAGCGAACTCGCAAAATGCTTTTTTCGCGAAAGTTTATCTCGCAAAGTTTTTGAGATTGACTTATTCCCAATAATTAATCCAAAAAATGTTGCGAGTTTTCGACCTCGCGAAAGTTTGTCTCACGAAAGTTTCTCCAAATAAAGTACTGTTTGGGTCGGGCAACAGTTTGCAGAATCATTGAAGAAACAGTTGCTGCCATATGGGAGGTTTTGCAACCAACCTATTTAGCAGTTCCAGCCTCAAAATCTGAATGGAAATCCCTAGCAACTGCGTTTGATAATGAGTGAAACTTTCCAGGATGTATCGAGCCATACATAGATGGAAAGCACATTTGCATAGAAGCACCAGCTAATAGTGGTTCTGCCTACTATAATTGTAAAAATTTTCATAGTAAGGTGCATCTCGCAGTCTGCGATGCTAGATATTGCTTTACCATGGTCGACATTGGCAGCTATAACTTGGGTGCCAAGCTATGACGTTATCACTCTGCTCCGCTTTGAATCAGCTCATTCGTTCAACACACAGCTTGGACGAACTTCACAGGAAAACAGCCAGCGGAGATGTCGCATGTTTAGCCAATAATTAATGCTGATGCCGCACATAATCCACTTCAACCAATCAGATCGCTCCTGATTGCAAAAATAACCATGCGCACGTGCTTGGAATCATGATCGCATTTGAGTAAAAGTTTTCCTGCTGTGCGATGTAAACAACCATGATTCCAGAGATACCATTCGAGTGCTTGTGCGAGAAGTGGGTAGCTGCTGTAATATCATGTCAGTGGGAAGCAATAATTGTATCGCTGCGGGGAACTTTTATGCTGAGAGAAGCTAGATATCGCCTCGGATATACCGATCCAAAATTGCCTGAAGCGAGATATTGCTAGTGAGACTAAGAAAGCTTGGCATTCTATTTGTCTTCTTCCCTGTAGCGGTGATACGATCTATAGACTGTGTTTTCGAGCTGTGACCCAAATTGAAATATATGCATGCGCTATCAAGGTCGTCGCAAGTTCTCTCTAATGCAGTATTTCAAAACAGCCTTCACTATCGCTCTGGACTCCCACCAAAATACCCAAACCAAAAAGCTTTATAAAATTTCATTCTCCATCGATTCGCCTAACTTCTTCCAGATCAAGCAAAGGAATGAAGACTTCACCTCTTCCTGTCTGATCTATAAAGAAAGGGCTTTCATTCTCGGATGATGAAATACCAAAAGAGATAACTCAGGGGGGGTTACTAGCTCTGCACTGGGCATGGCAAACTTTTACGATATTTCCTGAACGGCAAAAGCGTAAGAGGTGCAACTTGGTCAATTTCTTCGGCAGAAATAAGCTCAGCAGTGGACACCATTACGATCACACACCGTTCAAGGCCATAAACACTCAATCACCCGCACATACGCAAGGTTCGGATAAAAACTTTGTTTGGGTAGGTGAGAAGGGCTGGCAGAATAATTTATCGTAGAAGAAAAAATTACAAAACAATTGCTTTCAAAGCATTTCTCTGATTGGATCGTAGATGGCAGCTTGAACCAATCAAAACACAGAGATGTTGACAGCACTTTGACGCGTCCAGATCTGGACGTGAAGATTTCCTGTGAGGATCTACCAAGCCCGGAATGAGCGGAGCAGCGCTGACAATAGGAGAAAGCAGTGGAGAGATTTACTGGGTTTGGCACCCAGGTTATGGCAGCTACGGACGAGACAATGATGAGTCAATATTTTCTGAAAGCGCCGTGTATCATAATTTAGAGCATGAACTGTTCGATCTTCCCAATCCAATACTAATTGGTGAAAACATCTCAGTGCCACCAGTTTTAGTGGGAGATGAGATATTCCTTTAATGCCCTATCTGAAGAAACCATTTCCAGGAAAGTCTCTAGACCTTACAGAAAGAGTTTACAACTACTGACTGTCTAGGACACGGAGAACAATAGAACACATTTTGGTATACTTGTTGCAAAGTGGCGGATTTTTAGAAGACCTATTGAAGCCAAGCCCACAAAGGTTGAAGGCATCATCAAGGCAGCAGTATGCCTGCACAATTACTTTCGTTTGACAGATGGCTTCTGGATTTGTTGACTGTGAAACGAGCTCGGGGGAAATAATAGCAGATGACTGGCGGAGAGAAAATAGCACACAGCCAGCTTATCAAATCTACCAAGGAACAGGGGAAACACGTATGGCCCATTAAGTAGTGATATAAGGCAGAACTTCAAAGAATACTTTAACAGGGCAGAAAGAGCTCTATCATGGCAGTTGGATTATGTAACATCTTGTGGACAAAACCTAGCGAATATGGCATAATTGTAAAGTAGCTTGTTTGTCTCTATGTAAGCATTTGAATCCAAGATTATCCCAAACAATGCAAAGCTTCTATGATGCATCAGATTATTTTCCTTTTCTCTTTTCTCAGTTGTAATATGCATGACAGAAAAGACACAAGTAAATTAAGTAGTTATAGAGGTTCTAATAAGTATATTAGTCCATAAATCAGCAAGAACAGAGAAAAGTTCTAGAAAGAAAACAACAAAATATCCATGAAGCAACTATATACATTGTCTATTGAAAACGTTCAGGATGTTCAGCAGTTACAATTGCTTGCTGAATCTAAATCTTTACTTAAGCAAAAACTGGCTGGCTAAGCCTTCTTAATGATGGCTCCAAGATCTTGTAAATAGAGCAACCTCGTCATCACTACTCTCATTAGACTGCAAACATGCCTTTATCTTGTTCATTGTAGATATAACAGACCTAGCAACAGCTTCGTCGTCACAAACATCACTTCCAGCTCGCTTTTTAGCAGTAGCAGTTGTCTTTGGGCATTTCTCTGTTTTCATCTTCTTCGGAAGCTTATGCTCGCTAGCAAAGTCCAAAACTGTACCTACCTCACCCAGGGATGTATCAGAATGAGCAGAAACAGTTATGTCAGAAACATTCTGTTCTTCAACATCATCAGTTGTTCCTTGGTTCACTTCTTCTTCCAAACACGTGTCTTGAATATCTTAGTCTCCATCTGGAGTTGTCTGTACGTTAGAAGACGTGTTTCTGTATTCGATGTATGTAGTAAGCCACTGCAAGTAATCGCGCTTCTTGCTGATCACATATCGTCACGAACCAGATGGTGTATTTTTATTGCTTTTTAAAAAACGGCTATATAGTCCGACCGGATGCTGGTGTATTTTTTAGCTGCTTCTTCAGGACTCATGATGAACGTCTTTGATACTTTCTCCCAAGCATTTCGCTTCATTTACGCATTCTTGGTATACTTCCTGCATAAACAACTCTTTTGTAAAAGAATACGTTTCCAGAGCTTCTTCCTGCTCCATGTTTTACTTTTTTGTGCTATAGCGACAAAATCAAAACTATTTTGAAAGTTACGAAACTTTGTTCGAACTATTTGTTGGTTCAGAACGTTATTCGAATGTTTTTGTTGTGCGTGAAGTGTTTCCATGAAATAAATTTTTCGTTGATGTGCCAAAATTGTCGTACAATTGTTGTAGAGATAGGATTTTTTCTATCTCCGCAACAAGTGTTGTGGTGTGTTGCACGACAATATTTTCGTCGTAGCACTGTCTGCAACATGTCCACGGTCATACAACATCGTGTTTCTATAAAACAAGAAATTTGTTGCGCAATTGTTGTGCGACTGTTGCACGACTGTTGCATGACTGATTATTGCTATATGGAAACCAAGCTTAAAAATCAGCACTTTTATAGCAAGTATAGTGCAATTTTCTATGATTTCATGCGCGCGTCGCGGCATTTTCGACGATCCGACAGCGCGACCCCCATCAAAAATGCGATCTGCCCTCCCCTTTAAGGGGGCACCGTCGCCCCCTTTCCATATCCTGATGGTCTACGTAAACCCTGACATTGATGTAGAAATTCAAAAGAGTACTTGATTCCTCTGTACCTAAACTTAGAGGAAATCATTCCTGTGCATCTTATGACATACAATGTCGAGCCTCTCTATATCGAACTCTCAAGGGACAGCAGTATTATTCAAGACAGGAAAAGTTTGAGATACAGAAAGTCTTTACAGAACTTCATATATCACAAGAAAATATTAATTAGGGATCCTGGTTCTTGAAATACAATGTACTTCACAATGGATCAACATTCTGACACCTTATCCAGAAGTTTTAGTCAAATCTTTTGACGTGCTCAAAAGTTTGACCACTACAGACGTGAAAAGGAAGGAGGACTCTCCATGATCCAATACAAAAATTCACAGAAAGACATGAAGAACAGTTTGATAGAGAGAGTAGCTAAGAAAGAGAAATTTCACTTTACTGATATTTGTAGGTTTGCGTAACCATCGAACTGCCTGAGGAGCAAGAAGGAAACCTCTGCGTTGCTCATTCATAAATCATGGTGGCACAAAAACAGCACTTGCAAAAGGTACAAAAGAGGCCAGGAGACAACCCAGCGAATGGGGCCAGCAGAATAAAAGCCAGGTTTTACGCCACAGAATTTGCTAAAACACGCAATTCTTCACTAACCACAAGCACTCAAAAAGCCAAAGCTATAAGTCAACCCCCTGAAGGCTACACCAAGCATCTCGAACTAGCAGGTCATACCGCGGTTATGGATTTCTCAGTGATGGCAAGTCAGAAATAGTGTTTTTTCTTTTGAAGTGATCAATACTAACATTTAAATATCAGACAGGTTTCTCACTGGGACGCGCAAAATCACACACGTGCATGTTGGCACAAAGACAAACTGTTATTCAGGTGAAAATGTCAGTTACTAATGAAGCAGTGAAAGCACAAAACTTGGCAGCAAGCTTGACTACAAACATAAAACACTTCAGCAAGTCAGCAAACGCCCTTGGACGCCTGGTTTGGGGGTCCACAACGTGACATGAAGAACCCCCTTGCCACCCTTGAATGTTCATCGCGCTGGCACCGCAGCACAGGGACTATCTACGTGGGCAACTGCACAGGCACAGAAATGCTCATGGAAAAGCCTAATCAGAGGGAAGCGCTTCCACTTGGGACTAGAAAGGGGTCATTTTTTGACAAAATAAAACTAACAGAGTGGATGAAATTGCGTCTTTTTCTGTGCATACAAAAATAAACTACCAAGTAGATATCAACCACCCATCACCGTTAGCACTACCGGCTCATATGATCATATACAATGTGAGACAGGTCCATTATCAGATCAAATTTACTTGTGCCGAGAGAAGCTTATGACCTGCGACCTTCAACTGTACCATCGGGTTTCACGATTTAGCAGGATACAGTATGTGGAATACACCTTTCATGATAATGAGGCAGGGGATGCTTACTAAAGGGCCCGCACCAGATCTCAACCAACAATTGAATTTGCCATCTTTCCTGGTGGTTCCAGATCCTCCATAAGAAATCATGTGCTGTGATTATTTTACGAGGATCTTACTTATTTAGTACTTCAAAATCCATTTCTTGATCACTTGAATAAAATCACTCTGCAAAGGACAAAGGCTTCATTGCTAGAATGTGTCACGCCTTATGGAGATGATGAACCTCAAAAGAAGTGATGATTTGAACAAGGAGTAATACACTGCCCAGAGGCCTCATGCTACACTGACCTCTTTCCTTTAACAGAAATAGCTCGGCCGATGGAAAGGCCACACAGTGAATCCACTACCCACTTGTACCAGCTACAAACACAGGTATCATAATGTGCAGAAATAACCAAGATCCTAAAAAGCTAAAAAGCTAGCAACACACACAAAGAAGAAAGAAATACGATGATCGGTTATTTGAGTCAGCTGGGCTAGCCACAGTAGAAGACCCATTATTGCACATTAGACAGCATTTACTGGTCTAGCAGAAGACATAACCCCAGAAGTGGCCACGTTTGTCAGCAGTGACAGAATGGTTTATACTGGCAACAAGCTAGTACTCAGCTTTTAATGACACCCTCGTCAGCTATTTTGTAGCTGAACGTAAGAATTGTTGTCCATGCTTACAATCGGTACAAGATGTCCTTTCATGTACATAATTCTTCTGGATTTTATCAAGATTATCGTTCAAATATCAAGATTATCGTTCAAATAAAATGTCTTTCACGTTGGAAAATTTTGCTATTTTCATCCCAGATCTATTCACTTGTCCTGACCATAAAAATCCATTTAAACGAATAGTTTTGATGCATTTTTCTGAGCAAAATCGGTCGTACAACACATTTCATCTTCTTTAGTTGTTTCATAAATTTTCTCCTGTCAGTTGAAACTTCCAAGTTTTCGGGTACTTAAACTTAACTCATCAACTTTGCTAACAAACAAATGTTGCCAACAGTACATTTAAATTTACTTTTTGAACAGAAAAATAAGTTTAAGGAGGGTACAATTTTCTTCCAGCTTACATTTTCCTCCGGCAAAACATTCATCGTCATCGAAAAACACTAGTCATTTTTTTGGCAGTTTTTGGACGGTAATGTACGTATGATGAAAAAAAGAAAGAAATCAATGACATCCCAGAAGATTTCATCACACATTGCTTCGGAATGACACATATACACGAAACAAACTTAAATTATGGCTCGTTTGTTCCTAATATCATTAAAATCTGCAATAAAATATGCAATTCCCTTGCAATCTGCAACTGCCACCTTGACAATTGGAACTGCCATTACCAAGAAACCCAAATTGAAGATATAAAATTGAGGCTTCGTACTTCAGAGCATTTCAAGGAGAGCGAAAGGTAGATTAGGGTATTGTCTATGTATAGCTACCAGATGCGCACATTTTGCACCAAACTGAAGGAAGTAGTAAACAAAGTAAAGTTATTAGGCTACTTTGTCCTGCAGGCTGTCCCACTGCAAATGCACTTACTCTTAGAAGTTGAAAGAGATTTTGTCGGGCGTTCAAGAAAACTTAAATCGAGACCTGCTACAGCAGTTCCTTCCTCCAGATATTTTGAAAGATACTTTATCCCTTGATAACAAAACATCATGCACATGTCCCCTTCGAAACCTTGCCATCACATACAGATCAAAATCACATCACACAGACAATTTAAAAGAGTCTGAAAGCATTATATAACCGTTCGAAAGCACGCAACTAAAGAAAAGCCCAACTAGTAATGTAGCATGCTATACTAAAGTTGAAAGAGGCTGATGTGGGCTCCAATGTGTCTTAAAAGTGCTATTGCAAGTGTAAAGGTCAGGTTATAAGCTCTTGAAGACACAGGAGAAGAATAAAGTTCTGCAATATCATAACAAATGATGCAGGCCCTGTTTAGGTTCATAAATGCAGGAAGTGGAAGAATGTTCCAACTTCAACTTAACTTTTCTCTCAGGCCATCAATAACCTTAAAAAATGTAGCCTCAATACCATGCTCGACGCTATGGTGGCACATATGATTACCCATGTTCTCTGTATGCCATAACAAAGTCAGCGCTAATTAGCATCAAACAACCATTTTTTCATCCAAAACAAAACAAATGTCGCCGAAGATCTTGAACAAATTGTTTTTTGTTTTTTTCTCATGAAAAGCATGTATTTTGACTGTGGATCAAATACAATATTATGCTTAGCTTCAATCTTTTCTTTTGTGAATACCAAAATCTTAAAATTTTAGCTGTTTCTCAAGAAGAAAGTTTATACAAACGTCAGGCTTTAAGAAAAGAAGATTTAAGAATACACTGAGAGCATCGAGGCTTTTAAAAGACAAAATTTTTACGCAAGACAAGCAGTAACGGTGAGTTTGCCACCATAACGGATTCTCCAAAGAATTGTGGTACAATCCACGAATGACCTTCATAGACACAGTAAGCTCTATCATGTGTAGCGGAACAATCAGAAAAAATGTTGATTGATTGGCAGTAGTTCTGCCTACTGATAATAATATTTTCAAGAGCGGTAAGTGTTTCCTTCCTGGCAGTCAAGCTAGCTGACACGATGCTATTCACAATGTTGGAAGTATGGTATCTGGGGATAAAGCTTTAGTTTGATGAATTTCACAAACGAGAAAGTGATGTCTGTCATGTAAGCGAATGTATCAGCATAAAAATAAGCAAGTTAAACCATATCTCCCAATCAATACCGCGAATAAATCTCTACAGTATGCAATGGCCAGAAACAGGAAACAGAGATATTTTTTCGGATGCACCTTAGCAGCCAGTCATCAGTTGATCTTCCAACATTTGAAAGTATCTATCAAAGACCAACCCTTAAAAGTTGCCAGGAGTGACAAGAAGAGCTTGCTACCAAACATTCATCAACTATAACATCACATGGTCTCAGGCAAGCATAATATTAAAATCACAGGTGATGAGTCGCTACACTATCTCCGAATTATATTATTGTACTCTAACGAAATTTCCAGAATATGGCCAACAATATTTCTAGAAAATGACCAACAATCCTTTTTGCACAGGTTTCATTTCTAAGACATCAAAGATCTCACTCTAGAGGCCACATATCTACGAAACAGGCACACTTTGCAAACTTTGCAATCCCCTCCGTTGTGTGTCACACAGTACCAAAATAGGCATGGAATAGGTCCAACAGATGTAATTCTCAAAAGCCAAGCAAAGCAACCTTACCAGTGCACTTCCATTCCACAGAAATAAACTTTGATGGTTCCTCGCAAGAAGTAGATGATGGAGCAGCCCTCTTCAAATTGCAGGTTTTATTGCCATCACAGGAATTAATAAGTTGATCAAGAGTTTCTTCCGCTGAGAGACAGGGCCAGTTTGATTGAGATGAGCATGGAAACTCGCCAGACAAATATCTAAATGATTCTACCACAATTGTTCCAGCATTGCACGATATATCAATTGTGTCCTCAGAAGAACAAACTTCTTTTTTTTCCTCACTTATATGTCCAGCTCGAACTAAAATAAGATATGCATGAAATGCTTAAATATGATAACATTAAAGAGCTACGTTGCACAGTGAGCAGAAGAAAACATATGTTACAATCTTTTATAACTAAGAAGTGATTCTATCATAATATAAAACTAGAAGAGATTTTATATTGACAGCAAGGCTGCATACAAGGCTTCACACAGTTTGGCAGAACAGAACAGAAAACACCAGTCATGACATCCACATTCTGACATTAATCCAGGGCAAGTTTCAGAAAGGTAGGGCATGCATTCAGTCTGAGAATGACGGTGGCTACAGCGGTATCCTAAGGTGACTTAACATCGGCTCGCGAGTGCCTACAATAGCACTCGCGAGTTTGATTGTTTTCCTGCGGATGCTTTGTCTCATTTCGAGTAATCCTACTCGTTTCGAGAAACGTTCGAGTGCACGTGCTTGCCTCGGAACGACTCGCAACTCACTCCTGAAGAACAATTTTATCGCTTAGACAAAGGATAATCACTCGCATTCACTCGCTACGAGTGCTGCCGATAAGTGCTTTTAATCGA
>JAOBRC010296237.1:0-13507 GCA_027575255.1 Scolionema suvaense
CGGTTTTCCATAGGAACCAATACAAAAAATTTTAATTTGGCGAAAAACGCTTGGCAATATGAATTTCTGACAGAAAGTGATGTACTAAGGCTGGAAACGTTACGGCAGCGCAAGGAACAAAACATATCTTCCAAAATTTGGGTTGTTGTAAGTCCCAAAATATAGAAAAAATTCGTGCTTTACCCCTATTTTTTGGACCCCCTGCAGCATAAGTTTATTCAAATTAGACATTTTCTGAAAGAGCTCATTGAAAGCAATCATGTAAGCCAAAAATCATTGAAATTGGTCAAAGAGAAGTGAAATAAGAGCTGAAAAAACAAAAATTAAGCAAAAAGTGACATTGTTCCCTGCCAGAAAATAGCCACGTGATACCTTCCTGTTATAGGTATGACCAACAAATTTGCACTGAAAGATGCCCAAGCAAATTTTGTTTACACCTGCAAAAACTTGCGGCAATAGCTTCAGCCTTTTTTTCGCAGTAAAACATTTTTAACTAGCGGTGGGTGGAACCACTTCCCTCCCTTTTTATGTTAACCGTTAAGTAAAAGTATATGATATGATATAATTTAATATATTATATGTATAATATAATATGGCAATTTTAGGGACGCCTCTGATTAGCGGATAAATTTATTTTCCCCGATCATTTTCTAGTCAAGCCTTAACAAAAGACTTTCTGAAAGGTGGGCGCTTCATTCAGGAGACAATTTTTTCTGCATGTATCGTTGTACCTTATGGGACAAAATAATGCCGGACAAAATTTTTGTCGGACCAAATTATTCGTCGGACACAATTTTCGTCACCCACAGAAAATTTCGTCACTTTTGTCCGACAAATAATTTTTCTTTTGTATCGATTTTTCTAAGCAAAATATGTCAATACTTACCAAAAATATATAACAGTTCCCTTTGCTTGAATTCGTGTGTTTTCGCATCATTATAAGATTGCCATCAGGGATTGATTCAATTTTTGCGGCAAAGAATATAGGCTCTTTCATGTTTCGGGGATGAAATGGCAAAAACTTTTGGTCTGCAGAAAGTAACGAATTTTCCAACAGTTCATGAAGACCTACTTTATGAACGCGAAAACAAATTTTGGGTAGGCAAATTTGAAATTTTGTTTTGGACAAAATGTTTCGTCTGATAAAAATATTTGTCGGACAAAATTTTCGTCAGATAAACCTATTCATCGGACGAAATTTTTGTCACCTTCGAAAAAAATTCGTCACTTTTGTCTTAAATTGTTAAGGTAAGTAGTGTTATTTCCATTCTAATTTGCGGGCAATTACAGAACATCGGAAACAGATCCTAAGAATAGGATGCACGTAACATGTTTTCGACCAGTTATTTCAGGCATTGTTAGTTTTTAAGTCTAAGCTGTTACATTATTAAACTTCTTTTCGTCCAGCTTACAGTTTTGTCTGGACAACAAAAATGATAGGTCATATCTTTCTATTCTTTGGCGGTAAGTGAGATGTTAGCTACTTTCACTTCCCTGCTTCATGACAACCTAGGACCCATTTTTAACTCAAATTTTACCTTAAACATACCTTAGTAGGTTAAGCGCTCACAATACAAAAGTTTTTAAAAGGTGGACACTTTTAATTAGCGGACACTGATCTAAATCCTCTATGGTGTTCTGTATGAGTTCTGTATTCTTGCCGTCTCCGTGGGAAAACAGTGAAAGGACATTTACCCAAAGGATTCAACAAATCGTCTGCTTTTCCGGTTTTCACATGCGCGCAGTTTGTTCACTTTAACCAAGGCAGAATTGATTTAAACCTCCTTGTTTTGGAAAAACACGGAAAATTGCCATTTTTAGACATAAATTTCCACCCGCAAGCAGAAAAAGAATTTTAGCAGATATGGTGCTTGATCCATAACACAACTAATTTGCTCAAAAGTTTCACATCAAAATTCACAAGAAACTAAAATGAAGCGTTCTTGAAATATTCAAACTGGTCATTTTGGGGCATAAATTACCACGTGCAATCCGACCAAAATTTTTTTTCCAAAATCCGGCTCTACAGCTTTGTTTGGATTACTGATTGGACCTTCATGCCAAACTTTATAAAAATCCGCGCAGTGGTTATCCGGGAAAATGCGTTGGTGGCAAACGGACGGACATACCTTATTTTAGAGGATTTTTACGGTAAAGCGTGAGACAAAAAAGCGTGTAGTATCCTCTTACTAGGTATCCTCATTTATGCATGTGATATAAAGCAGTGCCGTAGGAAGGTTTTTGCGGTAAGGGGGGCTTAATGATGTGTTATATTACTGACTCCGGTAGGCGCCACCACAATTGGCGGCGCAGGACTTCTAGATTGGCTGAAAATGCCTCTCAGAAATGTAAAGTCGCCGTGGAATGTGTAGTGCAATGTCGGAAATGTATGGTGCAATACACTAATTGCTCAAATATTTCTTTGAAGGCTTCAAGCATACGTATATATGCATGTACTTAAAAAGATTGAAGTTAAATTTAGACCCTCCCCCCCCCCGCCCCCCAAGTGCCTACGGCCCTGTATCATGACAGATGCGATGGCTCTTGTTTGCGCGTCGTCGATGGCTAATTCGCATGATCACCTCGCAGAGAGGAGGCATTCGACTTGTAAAATGGTAAAATGACGAGGGGCTGGGTCCCATGTTTAACAAAGCATTTTGAAATACTGATTTGGCAAAATTAGGGCAAATTGTAAGCCGGGATTGTACTTTGAAAATGTTCATTTGTTTTTAGTTTTTAGGTACTTTTATGCAATATTAGACAAAAAGCAGATCCATATTTAGGGAATTTTAGTGGGTCATACCCATGCATTATGGCCACGCGTCCCCGTATATCACGTGCCTTTAGTGACCCCCTCTCCTCCCCCTCCCCACTGGGGGAATTAGTCAAATATTTGATAACCATCCCCGCTTTCAAAGTGAGAAGATACGATTTTGAGAATGATTCGTTCAGAAAGCTTTATCTGATTTGTTTGTTGCACACCAATCGCTAAATTTTACAGTTATTTTCGTTTGCGGGAATATGTGCCTGCTATTATCACGTGGAGTAAGATTGACACATGTGACCAAATGCAGATCAGCAAAGATTTGTGTATTTGTGATCATTCTGACACTTCTGACACGAGCAAAAGAGCGAAATAAGTAAACTGCTAAAGTTTATTCCTAAATAAAATATAAGACCGTGTTCCAACATGACATAAAAATCATAAAGTATAAGAACTAAAACTGTTTACATATCTACAACTTTCAGGTGGCCTGCACCCTCACGCAGAGCTCGCCAGCGCGATGTTTAGTTAAGTCTAAAAGTCTGCTTAGCTTCAGAGGTCATCACAATGTGCCATTCCACGAAATATCCTTCCCAGGTAGTCTCAGCTTGCTTTTTTTCGGCGGCTCATGCATTTGGCTGTCGCTTCTCGTTATAATATTCCCTTTCTCCAGTCCGAGAACATCGATAAGTTGTTCGTGCAGTTTAAATAAGAATTCGTCTTTCTTTTTGTGAGTCTTCTTCTTGCCGATCAGTGAGATGTTGCCCAGACTTCCTGATCGGGTCTCCGGCTTCCGGTGCATTTCGCTCTCGATCAACTGCTCGATGATGGCCATTGTTCGAGATATCCCATAGTTCATTGCAAAAACTTTGTCCTGTAAAAAAGATCGGACATTAGAATATAGAGTGAAGGCTTTTTTATTAAAACGCTGTGTAGTTACAGTGAGTCTCGTTATTTCTTCTACTACAAAATGAAAATGAATTCTAAACGTAAGAGAAATTTGAAGCAAAAGTTGATAGTGTGTCGGCAGGCAAGCAGGGCTTTTTTTATGAAAGGAAACGTGTACCATCTGTTTGTAGCAATTATCTCTATTACACAGTTTTTTTTATAAGAATTACATAAATCCATGTGAGACTCATGATTCTTAAAAATTTTTAATTTGGGTCCTTAAAATATTCTTAAGTGATTCTTAAATCTTAATAGAAGAGCAAGGGAATTTTTTTAAATCAATGGTCGAAATGTATTTTACCTTCAAGTATAGTCTCAAACGTGCAAAAAAGAGGAAGGAAACAAAAACTAATTATTTCATAAAGACGTTAATAACTTATGAAAAATTCTAACTGCAGAAAAAAAATTGAACAAAATTTTTGAGGCTCAGCATTGTTCTTAAAAAATTCTTAAAATTTTGCAAATTTGAGCCTTGTGATTCTTATCGCCTCTTGGCACAGCTATTTGCTTTACGTGCCAAATGCGATTTCCATATGAAAAAAAATCGAAGTCTTATTGAAGGATAGCACTGTCAGAAACGAGTAGGCTACAGTGCAAAAGAGCGGAATAAATTTGCAAATCTGCAACTAATCGTATCCATTTTTATGCAAAATAAATCATTCCAATAACACTTACAGTGATGTGTAACTTACCCTCTCATATCTCTCTTCGATATCATCGTATCGTTCATCCTCCTTTCGAAGAAGTGATTTGAGATCTTCATATCGATTTCCAATTCTAGCCTTCTCACGTTTGAGTTCGATGAGCTCACTTGCCCGTTTTTCAATCTCACGGCGCATGCTGGTCACGTTTTCCTGCAGCAGTACGTTTTCATTGCTCATCTCCTTGAAACTTTTCTGGAACAAATGAATCAGTTGAGTCTTCAGTTTGAGTTCATTTTTAAGGAACTTCGCATCGTCTCGCTGGTCCATTGGATGATCTGTTACGTCTTCTTCTGGTTCGTTCTTTTCGATAATCTGTTTGGCCACGTCCATCGTGGCATTCGTTCGGGTATTGAACTCGTTCAGGCTCGATCGCCTTCTGGACGGACTCATCGCACCAACAGTTTCAGAATCACCCAGAGCAGCACGATTTTCATTGAGTTTGTCGATCAGACTGCCTATGTTTTCAAACTCTCGCATCAGAGGACTCTTCGGTCGATCAAGAAACTAAAAAGAAAAGATACAAGACAAGTTCAAGATCGGAGAATGGACGAATTGTTCCGGATTCACATTCGAAAATTCCTTGTCTTCACTCAAACAAAAGTACGACTGTAAAGCCTAAACTTTCACCTTAGCGATGGGAGTACAAAATAGATGCATCTCCGAACTCTGTTAAAAAGTACAAAGATTTTTACGAACACTCTTTTGTGGAAAGCTGCTGCAACTTTTGCGGAACGAGCAGCAATTCTGGGGCTTTACGGCCAAGGATGATGAAGCCACTAGGTCGTTCTATATTGTAGGTTTCAACAAGGATGTTTGGACAAAGAAAGGTTAAGGTAAAAAAAGAAAAACAAACTAAGTTATAGGTCAAGGAAATCTTTGAATTTCGGTTATTAGGCGCAACCAGCGGATCTTGAAAGAGCACTATTATGTGGAGAAATCTAAACATCAAGAACTTGCGTCAGGTTCACGATAGAGTAACATGACCAGGGACTCTCGACATTGACGTACAGCGACTTGGCACAAGTTCCGCTTACTTTTTACGGTACATTGCGTCGCGCTTGACATAATAACTTCTAATGAGAAGACTGAGACGCCCATTACAGGATTAATCAGTCACCGAATGCTAACCTAGCCAGATACACGTAATACAGGGCCGAAGAATTTCAGTTCTCAGCCCAGTGTACTGAAGAGACAATAACGTCGGGAACAGTTAGGAAACTTTACGATCGCAGCACTTCCGATTTGGTATTACATGCGGAACGAAAGCTAACATCAGCGGTTTAGTTCAAATGAACCGCCATCATTTAGACAGCGGGGATACGTGTTATAAGAATGGCCCATAAAAATGCTATGTTTTGCAATAGCCTTGGAAGACAGATATGTGACAGTTTTGCTTTTGGCAATGCCGAGCATCACTTTGAGAGCCTAGTAGATAGTTTCCTCCGGGATCTGAACCCCAAGTTGCAACCCGTACTTTTTGACCAAATATGTGCTAGAGCCTAATAGATAGTTTCCTCCGGGATCTGAACCCCAAGTTGCAACCCGTACTTTTTGACCAAATATGTGCTAGAGCCTAATAGATAGTTTCCTCCGGGATCTGAACCCCAAGTTGCAACCCGTACTTTTTGACCAAATATGTGCTAGCGCAGCTCATTTTCGAAGTTCAACCATTAATTTCCTGCTTAAATAAGGAAATTGGTGCCAAGTACAACCAAGTGGAACAAATGAACGGCACACGTGCTATGTAGATATATAGGACTCACAGAGTATAATGAGCTTTCAATGATTACACGTTTTGTATATAAACGTATCTTTTTGAACTAAGGCTTCAATGGTCAGAATAATGCCCAGAAATGTTCTCAGTTTCTTCTTCGGTAAATTTTACGTAAAATGCCTAGTTTCACCAAATGTCATGCTTTTGGTAGTCAATCAACAGAAAATTAGCCTTGACCAGCAAAACCTATTGCTTGACTGCTACAAAATGGGTCTCTCAGATATGTAGAAAATCCTGATTTTACCAAAGAAATTTTTTTCTGATCAAATCCTTAGTGTCCTTAGCATGTTCTTAACTTTTGACAAGGAAGTTAAAATACCTTCCTTGCTTTTGGCTATTCAAAGCCTTACATTCTTATAAACTCTTTTATTTCAGAAAAAAAGTACGCACAGAGCAATAAAAATTCCTTACGCTACGCAAACCAAAAACATTCAATAACAGGACATACAAGTTTTTTTTGTGAGAAACCAAGCACCTGAAGCAGGTAGTAAAAGTTTCGTAAAATTTTGGAGAATTTACCAGGACAAGTTTCTTATTCGGCTTCTTATATGAAAAGTTTGTTGAGAACATAACGCCAATCAAAGAATGCATCAAAATCATGATATGCATCTTCAAAACCAAATATGAAAACTGCTGCAAGAAAAAGGCTGTAATAGTGATTCCTATGTGACTAACGTGTTCAGATTCTAAGAAAGAAGTCAGTATGCTTGACATGGCTGAGAAACAACAAATAATATTGTTGGGCCCAAAACTAGAGAGGGTTGTTCACTTTTTTCTCTCCTTTTTGTTTAGTACTAGTTTAAGTTTCTTAAATTTTGAGAGGCTTTTCTAGTCAGTTTCTTATAAAAAAAAACCTGTAATTCAGATCAAAGCACTATAAGATCTGGAGCAATAAGGTCATCATTCCAACGTGAGTCAAAGAAGCTCAACATAAACAAACTGCAGTCTTGACCGACCAAAACAAAAAGTTAATGATAGTTATGCTCATTCCTCAAAAAGTCTTGGCATTTCATGGGTCACGGAAACTGGTGGGCCATGGCCCCCTCCCATGTTTTGCAAAGAAAATTTCTTTGCTAATACAGTATGCCCGATATGATTAAGACCTATGATATGATACCCCCGCCCCCCAACTTTAAATTATGCTCCGCGGTCCTTGTGTATTGGTGCTGTTGTTCTTAATCTGCGATGAAGCTCAAATTATACGTCTATGAGCTCAGCATAGCGTTTGCTGAAATTTGAAAATTGTTGTTGAAGATCTTTCTTCTATAAAATAGTATTTGTAATTCAGTTCCGTTACAAAACTTATGCCTGGACTTCCTTTAGATTGTTCATGATTTTATGCAAATTTGATGAAGCTTGTTAGGAAACGTGTGATGCGAAATAGACGTAAAACTATCTGTCTGAAAACTATGCCGTAAAACTACCAGTCACTGTTTTTCTAGGACGGACAACAAGTAGAATGCAGAGGCTTTGAAAACTAAGAACGATGTTTAAAAGTAACGTAAAGGTTTGGAGAACCAAGATAAAAATGTGAACATCATAGGAAAAGTCCGAATTTACCTCGCTCTCGTACTGTTTCCTTTCTGCTTTCTGCTTCTCAAGCTCAGTTGATAAAATCAAGAGTTTTCGGTCTTGGTCGGTTACCATAGTCTTCAGTTGTTGATTCTGTTGTGTTAAGGCCGAGACGGCGAGGTATGCCTGCGCCAAGTAACTTCTCAGCAATATGACATCGTTTTCAGTAGAGCCACAGTCATCATCAGAAACTGTTACTGTGACGCCTGAATACTCAGGTGCTTGGATCTTTTCATTTTGAACTACATTCAAAATCGGCACCGGCAATTCCTCCTCAATTTTTCGAATTTTCTCGACGGCTGTTTCTTCGATTTTCATTGTCCACTCTTGCTTCTGAACGTCGTATGAACCTATCATTTTCGATCTTCTTCCTTATTTATCGCACAACGTATGGTGATGATATATTGGTGCGATATTTTCACAAGAATGTGATCAACTCTTGACTTCAGCTACCCACGCGCTAAATAACTACGCTGGAAGTTCTGCTTGGAAAATTCGATGACGCTGTGGGCCTGACTGACACAAAGCTTGTGCATCTGAAGCATGCGCAAACAACTGCAAACTCCTGATTAAAGCAAAACGACCCACATAATCACCAGCTTTTGACGCACAATTAACTTGGACAATTTGTTGTAATTAGCCAGTCTTTGTCACTCTGGGACCGATATATTGTTATTGCATTATCATGATTACGTGTTTATTATCGCAGGCATTCTTGCGTATACATCTCGCTGTTGTAACTGTGATTACCAATACTATATTTATTGGAGTGTGTATTGGTTGTCAAGTACGTCACGGATGAGCAAGCGGAGTCATTGTAATGAATTTGGATGCAGAAACCAGCCATACTTTGCGGAAGTACCAGATGTAGTTTCACGGTTGATGAGGAAACTGGAGCAGGAGTGAAAATACGAGGTTACTTAGAAATGTATAAGTTCTTGAATGGACACTGATTCTTTGGAGGGTCACACATAAATGACATCTCCTGGTAAAGGGGACAGGGGAGTCTAGGCAATCTAGGATGGTTTGTAATGGGGGGAGGGTCGTGAGGGTGAGGGGGGAATCTCAGAAAGACATCACCCTCCCAACATTTTTGTTGTAATCTCCTATAGTTTCATATGATTCATTTCCGTGTGTTGCAAAATTAGCCAACTTGTAGGAATGTAAACTTCCAGGCTCCTTTTGAAAAAAACCATTTCAGACTAATAGCCGACTCATCTGCATTGCAGCCCGTCAATGAATGCTGTTCTGCCTATTCTTTCCACGTAGCGATTTGTGGTCCAAATGCTCACGCACAAGGGACTTTCCCAAACAGGTGCTTCTGTTGCTGAAGTAAATTCTATTCCAATTCTATTTTTTTTTGTGAGTGCACGAGCATGCAAGAGTTCTTCGTAAGAGGACGAGAGAGGGTTGGTCAAAAGCGTCATTACAAAAGGAGGGCCTTAGAACTAAGATGCATCAAGACAGTCGGAGCAGGGGTCAAAATTTATGAAAATTCGAGGGGATGCCATTTATGTACAGCCCATAAGTAAAGTTTGCACAACGCTGCATAAGCTGCACCTATAATCCCGGTAAAAGTCTGTTGGCACACATGCAAGATTCTGCACGGTTTCGTTAACGGCACGAAGGAGGTTAACGTCCTTGGTTCCACCAAGGATGTAACAAATAAATGAAAAGAGGCCTACAGTACCGAGCTGCAAGTCAACACAAGAGGGTGCGTTTTGCTTGAGAGAATTACTATTGCTGACTTTTGAACAATCGTGCTTCGGCAGTTTTAGGGTATCTGCAGGGTGACGTGGGCCTTGTTTTGGGTGTGGCTTGGGATCTTTCAATTTTTCAAGTAATCTGGAGAACTAATGGTGAGGAATTCGGCCTACTAGCGTAAAGTGCTAGAAACTGCACTGACTGTCGACAGAAGTTGCTATAAAAACACCAGCAAAAAATTTCTTGAAGCGCTTGAAATTCAAAGTGCTTTTACAATCAAAAGTCGTAAAAAGACCATTTTTGATTTTGGCTGAAAAAAAAGCCTTTTCTGCCAAATAGTTTTTCATGATAGCAGATGCTTTAACTCAAGTAAAATTACCCCCTGGTTAAAATATGAAATACTAAAGCAGGAGACATCGCACTGGGCAGGAACGTACATAAACATGTGAACGTTTAGGAAGAAGTTCCTTTTTTTAATGTTGACTTTAGTTCCTTTTTTTAATGTTGACTTTAAGAAAAATACAATAAGACGCCCGTCATTGTCCAAAGTTTGATAGCAGCTGCATTTTGTCAGCATGATCGGCGAAAATTCAGATTTTTATGAGTATGCCACGCCACCGAGCCCAATTCTGTAAGATGAGATGAATAGTTGTACATCATCTTTAAAAGAATGAAAGGACACTCTGAATAATTTGGTTCAACCAGAACTCCACTGGTCTTCTTTGATCGACACTTTTTTCCAAGTATGATAGCAATGATCGCTTATTATTGCCTATACTTATCACAACCCAAATTTGCGCTTCGCTGGCGATGGGACAGTATCTTCATAGGGATCTTATGGAAGCTTGACTTCTACTTATACTTTATACCCCGTTAGGCATGTGTTAAGTTAGTTGTTTTTCTTTTCTTCAACTAGAGTGCAGCATTCGACCAATTGGAATAAAGTGTTAAGTCAGTCCTTTTCCACCAATCAGATTACAGTGTTCAACCAATCAAAGTTTGATAAACATTTTTGAAACTGAAGCTCATAGCATCGCTTCCCGGGTATAAGAGAATTCCCTTTTTCCTCTCTTTCAGTCTTTCGTTCCTTCTTAAAGGTATTGGAGTAAAGAAATCAATCATCTGGCATTTACAGAATTCCAATTCCTGCTCCAGTAGAGATATAGCCAAGGAAGTTAAAATAACTTCCTTGATGTAGCCTTTCAAACTGGGTAAAACAATGGGAAAAAAACGAGAGCGGTGATCAGAACAAAGGATAAAATACTGAAAAGCAGACCTATGGAGAAGTAAAACTTTTAGCTCAATGTTGTTGCACACAACAAGTTTGCATTTAGAGGTTGGTTCATTATGATACGCAGCAACAAACTTGCGGCTGATGCAAAGCGTATTCGTTTTTGGGTCGACGGGATATGAGAAATTAAGTACTTTGTTTCTTTTAGTTCGACATAAAAATTTCAAAAGCTATTTCTTGGAAAGGACACACGAACTAGCCAAAAGGTCCTGTGTAAATTTGTATTGACATTCAATGATACTTCTGCCTCACTTAGATTTGTCATGAGTTCAAAACATTGAAAACCGTACCAAAACTTCATACAAATCACCTCGAGCTCTAAACGTCAAGGACAGGTACTTTGCTATAACGATCATGCTGTAACAAACTGCACAAAACGTTTAATGTCCTTGAAGGGGAACAATGGTCAAAAATGAAATTGTGACAGATAATAGAGCTCAACAAAACGTGACACGTAGTCTTTACATCATGACAAAAGCTTGTGTAATTCCAGAGATATTTAGTCCCAAAGTCCAGCAGGTACCATCTTACCACTAATTATGCATGATGTCACTGGTGTCACACTCAAATTATCTACATTTTTTTCCGACATACTCCGCATTGAGTTACTGTACAGGGTTGTCTTTTCCATTTCATCATAAACCGAATCAATATGTTTAAGATCCAGTAAATAAATAAGATAAGGTTTTGTGTTACCAAGGAAATAGCAATGCTTGCAACAAGACACTGTTAATTATGACATACATGTTTGTAAGAGTGCTGCAAGACACTGTCAATTGGCGTGTAAGGAAGGGTGCATTACAAGCACTAAGGAAGCGAACATTGTATCAACTGGTTGTAAAATCAGGACCATACTCCCATCGCACATAAGAGCAAGAACAGAAAGAGGGAACCCAAAATTGCTTCAAACACGTTCTAATTCTGATGATAGATTTGACGTGTTCAGTAGATTTTTACTATTTTGGGGGTACGTGCTTACTTTTTATCTAGGATCGTGGGTCTTTGTTGTTCGAAAATTCTCTGTCTCTATGTATTACGTCCCTTTTCCCATGAGTCCATTAGGCTTCGAGATTTGTCATCGGGCCGGTCTACTAACTCCTCCTTTGCGGTTTCTATTCTGACAGCTGTTTATAGTTTAAATATTGATGTGAGGTTTTTTTTGACATTGTCTGTTGTAAATAGCTATGAGGTAGATCAGGAACATAAATACAACAGGAATAACCTGTCTTGTCGGGCGAAACTTTGTCGGGAGAAAGTGACGAATTTTTGGCTCGGTGATGAAATTTTCGCCCGACGAAAAATTTCGCCCGACAAAGTTTCGCCCGATAAGGTATTCCTTGGTGCATCCGACAAACCAAAAGTTTCAATTTGCAAGAGTACATTTTTTTCTGTATTATTTTCTTTGTTCTTCTGCTTTGTTGCTGTTGTATTCGAATATATATTTTCCACAAAATTTGAACTGAAATAAAGGTGCATACGGATGGTACAAGAATTTGTCAATTTTGTACAAGAATCTTTTTTCGTCTTTATCAGATCTCTCTAATGCAAATGTACAAAACAAAAAAAGATCGTACTTAATTTTCTGAAGAATCTGAAATTTGTTTTGTTTAACGCGGCGTATGAACGAATATCAGAAGATAACAAGTATTCCAGAAAACGTCTTTTCCATATTCACACCAAGTAACTACTCAATTACAAGTTGCTATCGGTTGTTGATATCAAAGTTGTGAGTTTTTTCATGAGTTGTCGGCAAAAGATCTTAAAATTGACTTGAATGTCCTTCTTCATAAGAACATAGAGTATTGGATTCACAAATGAATTTGCAATGAAGGTATAGAAAGAAACCACATGGAACCATGGTGGAATTTCGATGTCCAAATCAAAGAGATAGATGACGTTGATAACCACCACAGGAAAGTAGCAGAGAAAATAATTCAAAATCAAGGCAGCAAGTAGTCGTGTCATTCGCATTTCACGCTGTTTGTTTTGGAAACGTGACCTCTTTTTCGCACGATTAACCCAAGGTTTCAAGCCGACCCTCAAAGCTCTGTTCCTATGAGGACTATTGGATGTAGACGGAGACAAATGCTGTTTATTTTTAGCCAGACCTAGTGAGGCTTCACTTGTTGATTTGACCTTCGGTACAGCCTTTAACAAAGTCTCCAAATCCGCTAACCTGCGATCTCCTGATGAAAACGACCGCTCCCGATTTCCAGCCGCACTTGAACCAGTTAAACTCAAAGAAACTTTCAAAAGATTTGAGGTACTGCAGCTGAGACTTTTTGCCGAATTAATACCACTCCTTCTCTGCTTTCCAACTGCTGCATTGATGGCTGTTGGAACTTTCAGTTTAGTTATAGGGCTGAACTGTCCACTGCTGGGTAGTTGCACCGTGGTCGCACCGACGCTGGTTTTGCTACCATACGAAGTTATAGCTTGCGTAGCTACGTCGTACCTGTAGGCGCTGAAGTTAAAACTGGTTTGTGATTGCCGTGACGAAGAATTGCTAAGATGCTTCTTCACCTTGTACAGTATGAGGATGTTGATACAGAGTAGACTGATAAAATCCGTACAGAGCAGGATCCATACTATTGGGAGAAAAATACGGAATGATTGAACACGTACGTCTATCGGTGCAGAGGACCATGCGAATGGGAGCAATGTCAAAAACAACGGGGTAAACCATACGCAGAACAAAACTTTGTTGAAGTTCTTGGTGAAAAAGAACGTTTTCTGCTCGTCGAAACGAT
>JAOBRC010296348.1:0-13503 GCA_027575255.1 Scolionema suvaense
GCTCGAAATGAGCTGGTCTCCATGGCAACAGGTGGCATTTCACGCGGCTTATCTGAAACCGTAAAGTCGTGTATTGGGAAATTGCAGGATTGCTCTGATCGGCTCTCTCGGAAGTATGTAAGCTATACGCATGAAATTTGTTCACTATGTGCATTGATAAATTGGATCAGTGCGCGTAAACGGCTGGCCTTTGGCCTGCCTGAATCTTTCGATATTTCAATAAAACTTTTTTTTTGGGGGGTGATTTTTGCCCCCCCCATGCAAAATAGGGTTAATGCGCATATAGCAAGATGCTGCTGAGGTTCTGTAATGTGCCTTGCAAGAGTTGAAAGGTTTTTCTACCAGAATCGACGATATGGTTAGTGTAGCTATTCGTGTATCTACTTCTTGCAGCACCTGTTTTACCACTTCTTTTGTCCAGGAGAAGAGTGAGTGTATCTCCCTGTCGATTCAGGAGAGTGTATCATCTTCACCTGAAAAATTCATATTGGATATAGGAGGAGGATAATTCATGGTGCTGCCCCGTTTGTGATTGCATTTGTTTTGCGACTGGGGAAATACATGTGCTTTGAGGAGGAAAATCTCTCATTGTTCAACTTAACCCTGTCTAGGCCGGGGGGATGAATGTTCTCCCCTTCTGGAGAAAATACTGAGTATCTTGTGAACGGTAAAAGATCTTTCGTTTATATCTCATGACTTTTCATAAAATTTAGTCTGTCGAATTTCACAGAAAATATTTTTTGCAACGTAAAACCTGATGACGTCAGCATCTTTTGTCTCTCTGACTGGCACTTCTGGGTAATTTACCAAATGTTAAAATATCAATTGCTTACTATTTTCTGTGATAAAATAGGTTAAATGATTATTAAGGACGCTATTCATTAGATTGAAGGACATAATGGGTGTTTGAGTTCATTTTTTCTGCGTTTTACTGTTTTGAGACAGATTTGTGAAAAATGTGGAAATCATAGCAATGTGCAACCACCTATTGAATATACTGACGTCAGCAAGATAATAGGGACAAACTATATGAGTACCAAGTTTCATGCTGTAAGTATCCGTAGAACAGATTTTAAGGGAGGGGGATGATCTATCCCCCCCCCCCCCCCGGCCCGTGGCTAGTCAAAACAGCTCGGCCTAGATAGGTTTAGGATACTCTCAACGTTCAGCTGCATAATTCAGATTTTTGTGAATATTGTGATTACCACACATTGTCAGTCCATTTGACTTATGGTGTTCTCAACGTCAGGGAATCCTGCCTCAATGCAATGCTTCAATTATTTCACCTGCTTCCGGTGCAGAACTAATGATTTGCAAACAATAAATGTACCCCTACTCCTTTAAGAACCTCCAAAGCCCCCTAGACAGAAACTTTTCCTTTACTTTCTTCACAGGTGGCTTTTCTAAAGATAGATCTTAAAAAACGTGTCGGTATTTTCCTTTAAAATCGATACTTGCTTCATTATTCTACATAAAATCCTGAGAATCATAAAATATGTAAGTTCACAAGTTTGATTCCTGCAAACTTTGCAAACGTATAACTACAGAACAAGGAAATTTCACCCAAAACGCCGATAACATTTTATGCTTTTGCATTTACCATACGAAACAACCTCAATTTCAAATGTTCATGTTGAAGTGCAAGTACTATTTAGATGAATTTACGCGGGACATTGGGGTAAATGTTGTCGAAAACTTCGTTTCGAGAAATACTCCCCCAACAAATTCCTATTCAATCCATGTAAATTCCTTGTGTTTCAATAGCGAGAGTGAGAGCTTTGATTTTTATCAACCTTGTGTTGCAATAAAAGTCATTAGTTAGGCACAGGCAGGTACACCAATCATCAGTTATGCAGAGCCAGGTATATCAGACTGCAACTATACAACGGTCATTAGTTATGCATTTTGAAATATAGTGAACCGCAAATAAGGATGCATTCCTTATGAAATTACCTCACAACAATAGAGAAAGATAACACAGGAAAATGCGAAGGAAACAGATGCAAACTTTAACAGTTTGGATAATGCTATCACCACCTTATATCAGAGGAAAGGCTTTGTAGTGCACTGTCAAACCATATCAAAATCAAAAATAGTGATTTTAAAGAGAAATAGGTTACTGAGAGTTGAGAGTATCCTTAAGAGATATGCAATGACTAACTCTTCTATAGTGAAGGATAATGGACTCGTCTTCTGTATCTCTGAGTGTCGACCTGATCCCTGCATGCCGATAATCGTCGATGAAGGAGTCTTCTTATGCACGTTGGGTCCCCGGGGAGGGTGGGGAAGTTTGTTCTGGGGTATGGTTTTGTCGGCATGTGCCGCTCAGAATTTGAAGACATCAGGTCACACCCTTACACGTGGTGTGCATAGCTACCTTTGAGGGAGCAGGGGTGCTCTGTTACCCAGAGGCGCCCCGATGGTGGGCGTCGAAGGGAAAATTTGGTGTTTTTTATCCTCCAGATCGTCGGAAATTGCATTTTCGGCCAAAACGTATTGAAATTTTTGCTCTATGGCACACTGATTCAGGGAAAAGTTCCTTTTTGGTAACCCTGTTTTAGGGAAATGGATCACAATTTACTACCCTGGTGGGCGGCACATGCCGCATCTTGGTATATGGGAGTATCCCCCCCCCCCCGGGGGTTGGTTCTCGTTGCCACCAACATTCATTCTCAAAACTACGCCTTGACAGCGGTTATTATTGAGTTTACATCACGTGCCCGAAGACAAAAAACCGGCTTACGAGGAATGATGCTGCAGAAATAAAGCTACTTCTTGCAACCTGAACAATGGACCTTCATACCTACTTTCTATTGGTGGCAGGATAGTCTAGTGAGTCACTCTCTCTGAGACTTCCAACCAAAGTTAAGCAGGAATTGTAACAGTCAACAACCACTGCCCACTCGAAGAAAACGGAGAGAGAGACTAGTAAATCTTGGCAATCATAGCAATCTGGCTCTTGCACATTAGTTTGCAGCCGTTATACTTCCCGTCGATAATTAGCCTGTGTGAAGTCAATGCATGGCACCAAATAGGAGGCGCAAGTAAGTAATTACCACGGCGCAAATCATCAAACTCAAAATGTCAATTATCGGAATAATACTTGACGGAAGGAGCAGTGGCGAAGACAATAGGTTTTTGCAAGCAGGAATTCTTGCGTGCGCTATGTGTTTGACCAGTGTGACGAAGATAGCATTGCCGACTTTCACTAATACTGCCTCATCTCTGCTTGTTTACGGGAGTAGCATGAGCGGTGAGACTACCAGATATGAGTCATATGCTACGTAAGCGTTCTAAAGATAAAAGGACTATGCTAGTCTAGTGCCAGGACAAAGATTGGCCCGGTTGGGTTGCCCAGAACTGATGCTTATGTTCCTCTGCTGTACTCGTTTTGTGTTGTTCTGTAGAGTGTCTTTATGTTATCAGTTTCAGGTTAAATCTCTATAAATAATGATTGCTTTCTGGTAGCATAGGCTATTCACGTAGTTTTGCCGTCTTCATAGCATTTTCAGCAAGGTAAAGTCAAAATGTCCCAAAAACGTATGGAAGACAAAAAAAAAATATCAAAATGGTTATTATTTAATCTTATAGCTTATAAAATTATATTAAAAGTCATCAAGTTTTAACTGTTGAGCTTTTGCTGTTGAGAAAATATCTCAAACTAGGAAACAAAAGTAGGAAACCTCTGAGATTCCAGAAGTTTCCTAGTTTTCGACCTGGCCCAAATTTAGCAGCTTTTGCTACCTGGTAGAAACTTTATACTCGTGTTTTACGTGTGCAGTGAGTAAAGCAGGACACAACCGACTGCTATTTTATTCAATAATTTTTGGAAAAATTTGGCGGAGAGTAGCTCAGTTAGTAGTTTGAGCTGGGTTTGGATAGATGGTGGTGGGTTTAATCGGTTATGGTAACTATTATATGAGAATTGGTCAACGATGGACTTTGAATAAGCAACTCGACTGACAGTCGATCAGCTTAGTTCAAGTGTGCTCTCTGTACGTTTACTTTTCTTATTTTGAGGATGCCAAAGATATTCACTTTATTGTCTACGATTTTAGGATACTATACGGAGATTGGGTTTCTGCAAGCGAGTTTGTGCAAAATTTGCAGCAAAGAAGGAGGACAGCAAAGTGTAAGTGTGATTGCTTTGCTAGCAAACTGACACACCAGAACACCATTATTTAGACTTATACTTTAGTTTGCTTGACTGCAAACTATTAGTCATGTGCTACACTCTCTAACAAAACCTTGAAATTCATCCTTACGCTTTGAGGTTTATTGCATTACCAGCTTCCATGTCTGATGCATTCTGTCCTCGCAGAGTCTTTCCCTGTTAAAAGAGCTGAGAGGTTTACCTATCACTCCCACAACTATTAACAGGGAACAATTATGTAAATGGACTCTCTTTGACAAATCTTTATCCCCTCTCAAAGGGGAACAGGGGACAACAATGATAGAGCTCAATAAAACATGTCATGAAAAAAGCTTGTGTAGGTCCGGAGATATTCACTGTCAAAGTCAAGCAGCTACTGTCTTGCCAGTAATTATGCATTATGCCCATGGGGCACTACTCAGATTGTCTCATCGTTATTGCAAAAATGCTCAGGATTATTGTTGTGAAAGACTTACTCTTTCGTTTCATCACAAAGCCTGATGAAATGTTGAGGATCTATCAGAAAAACTACTTTAAAACACTATACCGGTCTAAAATGATTTTTGGCATGGTGATAGATCCTTCAAAAACACGAAAGTAGCTTTTTATTTCATGAAAAAAGCGGTTGTAGTTCTAGAGATATCTGCTTTCAAAGTTCGGGGGATTATTGGCTTGGTACCATTTTACTCCTGAAAAGTAATTACGCATGACGGAGGGTCAGACCAAGTGGAATTATCCCATCTTGCTTCTTAAATTGCTACTTATTGAAATGATGACTGAATGTAATCATTGCTTAATATCAAAGTCGTAATATGTTGCTCATAGCGTTAAAAAGAATTCTTCTAATGTTCAATTACTAACGAATACCATAGAACTTAGAAACGGTCCTATATGGCATCTTTGATGAGCAAAATTGAGAATCATAGGAACAGTGAGAAAATCAACCTTTAAAGAGACCAGAAGAACCACTGCAGCTTCTTTGCTCAAATGAAAACAGGCGTTCATAATTTTCCCGACCTACCACCATGCAGAATTTGCTTTTAGAGCGGTACAATGCTTTAAGGCTTTTAGAGTATTTGGTTGAGCTGAGGTTTGAGCTGAAACTGAATAACTGGAACTGAACGACCGAATACGTAATAACAGCAAGAAGTTTCCTTCGTTTGTTTTCTTAAGCTGTACATGTATACGTATAGCATTCAGAAATATAGACGTTTAAAAGTAATGAACAACACGGAATTGGGCATAAAACGTGGATTGGATATGCTGCAAGTTAGCTTAACTTAAATTTCAGTATTGAAAAATGTGCTATTGCCTTCCTTATTTCCGTGATTTGGGTGATTTTCAGCAAATTTCAAGCAATTTTGATCATCAAAATTCCCATAAAATCTGTACCTTCAAGAGAGATAATTCAAAATGCTGCCAAAGGACGTCAGACAAGAATAAACTAAAAGTTGTAGAAGTGTAATGCAGCTTTTATCGTTTTTGAGAAGTTTTCGACAAATCTATGTCAATGTGACACCTGCAGCTGCACCCCCCCCCCCCACGACCCTGCAAATTAATAGGCTTAATAAAGTGAATCAGAATCGGCTAAAAATTGCTATACACACTAGAAGGTTATAGAACCTTTAGCACCTTTGTCAACCAAGAAGGAAATCAGAGGCTGGAGATTTTGTATGTTTTAGGCTGATTTACAAAAAAGCATGTATTCAGGGCCGGCATGTCGAGGATATGGAAGGAAACCGTAAATTTCGTCGAAAGACGAAACATAGAACAACAATAGTTTCTTCTGCATAAAGATGTTACGATAATTGCATGCAACAAACGAAACATTTAACAAGTAAAGTAGGTAAATGTAGTCAGCGGTGTCTCATCTCAACAACCGCGAGATAACAGGAAAAGCAAGATAACAAAAATCGTAGCTTCCAAATAAAGGGACATATTATTCAGATGATACAACAATACCTGGTAGCCTGTTATGTGAATGGAAAGAGGATATCTCCCATAAGTCGCTATAAAATAAGAATGGAGTTAAAATAGGCTTTGACGTGACATGAAGCAAAATTTAACAAGCACTTATATTTTTGAGTACAAACATAGCTCCGGCTCTAAAAAATACAAATATCCCATATTCGGAGGTGCTACATCAGCAGCAAAAGAAGTTATATGACCAACAGCTGTTTTTTTGGTCTGGTGTAGTGCGTGGGAAGGGCAGGACATATTCACGATTTGATAGTAAAAACATTTCTCCTACTTAGGCAATTCTCATCAAAGTTAATAACAGGTACACCTTCTTTTCATAAGAAACACTATTGAACGTAAACAACTGCTCCCCAAAATGAGCCAGAATTTAAACGACTGATAAACAACTGGTGTCGGGCAAATCTCAGTCAATAAACTGCACAACTTCAGATCATTCTAATACATTGTCCTATTTTCCTTTGTTCGGTTCTTCAGTTTCAGTTGTTCAGTTTCAACTAAACCCAAATACCCAAGGCTTTGTGGATATAACTAAGGAAAGAGCAATGCTTAGCTAGTCTCGGTGACGTCATCAAAATCAAGATGGTAGCTGCTGGACTTTGAGACTAAGTATGTCCAGAACTATACGAGCCTTGTTAATGCCTCGTTGCTGTGCTGGGCTCTATCATCTGCTAAAGTGGCATTTTTGATCACCGTTCCCAACCCTCTCTAGGCCATGGTATTTTGACTAACCATAGGCTAAAATCTATTCTAGATATATTTACAGCATGAAACTTGGTTCAATTATAATTTAGCCCTATTACAGTCGAACTGTATCAAAACAGTTGACTAGACACCTGCTCAATCTTGCTGACGTCAGCATATTCAATAGGTTGTTGCACAGTGCTATGATTTCCAGATTTTTTGAACATCTCGCTCAAAACAGCAAAACGTAGAAAAAAAGTTATCTCAAACACTCATTATGCCCTTCAATGTAATAAATAGCTTTCATGCTAATCATTTTAACTTATAGCAAATTGATGTTTTAGCGTTCGGAAAATTACCCAGAATTGCCTGTGACAGAGACAAAAGATGCTGACGTCATCAGATTTTACGGTACAAAAAATCTTTTCGATGAAATTCGATAGACAACTAAATTTTATGAAAAGTCATGAGATATAAACGCAAGATCTTTTACCGTTCGGAAGATATTCAGCATTTTCTGCAAGGGGTGGATGATTCATCCACCGGCCTAGATAGGTTAACAAATAAAATGAAACGGTGCGTTTGAAAGCCACTACTTGATCATGTCTATAAGGGTCTGCATGCGTTGTATTGCGTTAGAGAAAAGACAAATCCTTATGAATAAAGGATGCTAAAGGATGTTATTCTATTATATCCTATTCATAATAACGTTTTGCTTTTATAGATCATATGCTTACGAAGAAAAAAATTTTGTGTCAGAGATTGCACCACTTACGCAGAATCGTATTACAATACACGTATCGCAGGATAATGTGTTTGTGCCCGTACAAATTCTTGGTCGTTGGCCATTTGTACAAAATCAGCGTACAGCGGCCAGTACAATGCTCAGAAAGGCCAAAACTCAACTTCTGCGTATTCATTTTCCTAAGTTTCGGTTTGAGTATAGGCTGAGATCGAAACTGCGGACATGGTAAATTTCAGAAATAGTTAATTTTGATGCACCTTAGACAAAGTCTTCTTGATATAAACTAAGAAAACAACCGTAGCATAAGGGGAGCAGTACAATACTAGGAAAAGCCAAAACTCAACTTCAACGTTTTCATTTTCCGAAGTTTCGGTTTGAGTATAGGCTGAGATCGAAACTTCGGAAATGATAAAGCTCGTAAATGTCAGTTTTTTTGTATTCCTCGGCCTCGGCCTTGAGGTCGGCCGCGTAAACACATGATAGATACCACACGACACAGAGTTTAACCAATGGTATTTCATGAGACTGGAAGAAACCAGATCACGCTCACTACACACGTGCCGATTTCCTCGTTGATATCCATTAACTACCCTTCCTTCGATCTTTAGTGATTATTTCAAATATTCGAATCTTCGAATAGTCACTTTTGATTTGTATTCTATGAAAACTCACTTGAGGGCGAATTTTGATTTTGAACTCCGAGGTTGAATTGAAAATGAAGTACAGTCCAGTGTCCATATCGCTTTTTTATTTTTTTTGGGGGAGGAGAAATGTCCTAAAGGCCCATGCCGTCATTTCTAGATGTTTCCTAGAGCTTGCAAGGAGGCATGCGCATATTTATGTTGGTCCTAAAATTTGTGCGACAATTCGATTGCTTACTGGCTCAGTTGTGTTCAGATTAGCTGAGTGCTTTTTTGTTCAGATTCAGCTACTTTGCATTCAGAAAGAAACTAGGCTTTTATTCATCGCACTTTTTATCATTCTGGTAGCCTTTGATTTTAAGCATCGTATAGGGCCTTTGCATCAATGAGCAATTTGCTGCCCGGCAGTTTCTTTATTATGCATATAATTATACGCACATACAAATTATCAGAACTGACTCAGCGCATTCTATATGCATACCTGTTTCCTATTCGCTGCACCTCTAATAAACTATGTATACGTGTTTGCTCACACAGCTTGTGCATAATTACTTAACAATAGAGAGTGGAGAACAAGTTGAACAGCAGATCGAGCTCTGATGCAAAGACCCTATACAAAGCATGAAGTAATGGTCTTCAAGGAAGGCTACCATCCTGGTGACTAATTTTGCTCTTGTTAAAAACTTTGACAAAGTTTGCGTCACTAAACTGCATGATTTTTATTACAGCAACCAATAGTTAATAGTTCAATGGTGACGTCTATACTACATTTAACGCTAAGTGTCTGTCATCTGAATGCAAAAGAGAGTGATTTCAGTATACACCAGCAATTTTTTTCACTCGAGCTTAGGAATAATTTTTCACGGCTTTAACAAATTTAATTCTTTTTTTCACCTCCGAAGCTGCTGAACCGCAGAAATTAAATCCTGAGCAATTTATCCACCATCAAACACCGAAAATAAATTCCAAAAAAAATTTCTCTTCAGGAAAAACAAGCAACACACATATGCATTTTTTACAGCCTTCAAACTAAGTTTGACTGCTTCCTTTGGCGATGACTGCATCATCCAAAAAATGTAAAAAATACCGTAGATACATTTTACCAAAACTTTATGCAAAATATCTGACCAAGAAATTTCTTGTATCTATGAATGAGATTAATGACTTCTAGGCATAGAATCGTTCAATTGCCCCACTGTTCCCTTAATGTCCAAATATTAGCGCGCCTCTTAATTTAGTTCCAGTAAAACTGCGACAATTATTCTAAGGAACTGGAAAATAGAAAAACCATGTCTGTTGATCAGCTGATACTTCGAACAAGACGAGGCTGACATCAAGGCCAAGGCCGAGGACGAGGAGTACAAAAAGCTGAAATTTTCAACTTTGATGCACCTTAGGCAAAGTCTTCTTAATACGAACGATAAATTCACCCTTAGCATACGAAGAGCAGCATAATATTCAGGAAGGCCACAACTCTAACTTCTCCGTTAATATTTTCTGTTTGCGCATAGGAAAAGGGTTACTCTCGGAAAGCATGAACTTGTTTTCTCTTACTTCGAGAAAGTATGAACCATCTCTTAAGGTCTGTTCAACGATACATCATGTTCTACATTTGGACTCAAATTTTATGATCTGGGCTCTTTAGCTATATCTTGTGAGTCACAAAAAATGTTCTTTATCTTAATAAGTCCTTTAGTGTGAATGCAAAGCCCTTATTGGTGTGTGGAAACGCAGGATGGCCACAAGTAACGACTTACTGCATGTAATTTATATCAATTTTTCCACAAAAAGTGGCAAATCGAAACTTCGGAAATCGGGGAAATCGCGTAAACCTCGGAAATTCCCTTCCACGTTTTGTCTTTCCGAAGTTTAGGTTTGAGTCATAGGTTCAGATCAGCAATTGCGGAAATGTTTTTCCGAGGTTTCGGCGATTTCTGCAATTTCCACGATTTCCGCGTTTTCGACCAGGCCCTGTAGTAACATCGCTAAGTGGCCCCACTTGCCATGCTCTGGACAAGTGCGTGGTAAAAGTCCAGGGCATTTTGTTGATAGTCTGCAGTAAATTGCAGACCGAAAATTTTATACCCTGCGCGACTGAAAATACTTTTAGAACATGTCTCATTAATCAAGGTCTAAGGTCAGAAACCTTTAAGGCTGCAGCTTTTACTGTTTGTTTAGAAATTTTAACAAGTCGAGGGGGATTCATATGGCTCTGAAAATTAAATTTCAGACTCGGTTAAGGAGGGCTGCACTCCCAGTTGACTTTGGCTGTTCTATTCAATATTTTCTTGTGATGCTTCACCATCTAAACCACAATCTTGGATTAGTTACCCATCTGAATATGTTTCGGATGAATTTTCTTCACTCTCACTGGATAAGAAATATTCCTCTTCCAAGCTCGTTTTCACTTTCTGAAGCACTCCTGACTTCGATACATCTCCGCGTTCACATCTACCTGAGGGTTAGTTCTATTCGGAGCCTGTTTGCAGAGCTTTACCATGAATAATGTCGCCGAGTACTTTAATTCTTAATCACTATGATATGCTTTTGGGTGGCATGAGATGAAAAAAATCATAAAGTTTCATGGTATAAGCTGAATATGGTCGCTAATTGATTTGCACAGACTAGGGTACTGAAATACAATTATTTGAAGGAAATATAGTATTAACTCAAAATATGTAAACCCTTCCTTAAACATGAGACAGAAGGTTGAAGTCGTTGGATCCTTCCCACCTCTGCTTCGAAGACCTACAAAAAAAAGGAGATTATTTGAAGAGAAGGTCTTCAGATGTTCACGTCAAACAGCCTACCTTTTGTAGGATGTATTGCAACTGATGCTGTGTAATAGTTCTATCATCTGTAAAAATTTCGTTTTTAACCATTGTTCCCCTGTAATACTACTTGTTAGTGTTGCTGTAGGTGAACAAACTGAATTTTAACATGATAGATCAATTCTCTCGTTCCATTTCAAACAGCAATAGGTCTCTGGTCAGCCCATTATGTAAACTCCCACAAGATTAAGTTAAGGACCTTGGTTTTTGCAAATATAATTAGACTGAATCTGTACAACATTGCAGATTTATAAGTAAAAAAATTATTGTTCATTGTTCCAGATGTGTTTGTGGCAGGGAATGGCAGATGCACGATGAAGATGCAAAGAAAAAGGCTGGAAGTGTTGGTCAATGGGATAAAAACAAAGATACGGTTTTGGATGCTACAGATGCATTTGGGTGGGTGCAGTTCAATGATGCCGATCACAAGGGACCTAAAGCAGGGGTAATTACCGCTTATTCATATAGTGGCATCATGTTAGTTGTCAAATCAACGGCAATAGTAACCTTAACCCTATATCTACTGGGGGGGGGGGCTCTGAGAGCCCCCCTGTTAGTTTTTTGCAGATATCTCTGGAACAGATAAATATTTTGGGCTGAACTTTGCTGACTTTTCCGAAAATTTAATATGCTCTTAGGGGCATTCATCGTTCTTTCGAAATTTGGAGATCTTCATCCTCAAATTTGGGTCGAATTAGCAAGTGGTAAGGTTATTTTGTGCCGGTTTTGAGTCAAATCACTACAAAATCGCTTAAACGGAGTGTTGTGAGCCTGAAACCATTATGTGGCACCTTTTTCTGGTTGGTGTATAGCTTTTGACAGAATTTGAGATTCCCCAGAACTTTGGGCCAATTTTCAAAAATTGCCATTTTGGCCAAAAATTACTACCATGTGTCTTTAATTGATGACGCCATGCATAATTGATGATGTCAGCCATTTTTAACTATACGAAATTGTTCTCTTATAAATACTCTATGCCCATACAAAGTTTCATTTTCATAGCTACAGTAGTTTAGAAATTACGGCTCTCAGAGCCCTCCCCCCAGAGTTGGGCGCCCCAAAAAAGCCCAGCAGGTATAGGGTTACACCTAATGACTAACACAATTTCATTTCGAACACGGCGATTCAGGCCAGGAGTTTCGGCGGGTAATTTTTAATCTACAGATGTCTGGTCCTGAAATTACACTCCGCTGAAGCCATAATCCAAAGTGTGCGGCGGCGTTGCTTTGGACTATGGCCACACGTTCAAAATGGCACCGCAAGATTCGCAAAAAGTTAGCGAAAAGAGGCGAACTGGGACCAGTCCTTGCTGGGACTAGGCATGGTGGCAGAAGTTCTACATTGAAAGATTCTTGTTAGCCAGTAGTGACTTTTTGGGCGACCTCAAAGCCAAACTTAGTAAGAATGCGCTCTCACGAGAAGTGCTTGGCTTGATTGTGGACACTGATAAAGCTAGCAATAAAGGTCTGGGTGTGGGTCGGCAGGTAGGTAGATGTAGCTAGCTAGATTGGATATGTATACAGTCTTCCCAAATGCCGAGTACCTGTTTCTGTTAAAGTTTTGGAGGGAGATAGTTCGCAGTGCTTTTTGTTCTTCTGCCTGCCTGACTTCAATTAGAATCTTCCCTTTCATTTTCCTGCAGCACCTACAGCAAGAGAATCACTAATAGTTCGCAGTGTTTTCTGTCCTTCTGCCTGACTTCAATTAGAATCTTCCCTTTCCTTTGCTTGCTGCGCCTGCAGCAAGAGAATCACTGGCAGAATAATTAGCTGAGAAGCAAGGTTGCTAGCTATGCATATGTGAGTATACTAGTAGACAGTGCTTGCAGAATGCACTTTTTCAATTCTAGCCTTTTCGCCAAAATTTTTCTTTCAAAATCTGCATGTACTTTATTGCATGGAAATTTCACGGTTTCGCTGTCGCGTTGAAAAAAACCGTGAAATTAAAGTGCGGCGAAAAAATTGTATTTGGGGAACCGCGAAATTTAAATGCACCAAAACTCCGGTTTTTAAACCGTAAAACGTTTTCTTTGTTTATATTTAGTCAAAAACGAGTGAAAAATTCATCATTTTAGAACAAACGAGCTATTCCTATTTTTATTTTTTACTTAGACAGCGAAATTGAAAGGTGGCGAAGTTCGTATTTTTGGGTAAACAGCGAAATTAAAATGCCGCGAAATGCAATTTTGACCGAAAAAAATGCGAAATTTTCATGCCACGAAGTTTTCATGCAATAAAGTACTTGGCCAATCACAAAACTTTCTTGCGAATAATCTTTTTTTTTTTGTCAAGGCAATTTATTCCGCAAACTTTTCGAAAAACATTGAAGCAATCAATCAGTTCGTTTAAAGACTGCTGGGCTTGATTGCATCCGCTTACCAAAAAGGACAGAACCGAAACATAGCAGGCCAAAACAAAAACAAACTGAAAAAACTTCCGATTAAATCGCTAACGCACGGATATTTCTTTACCG
>JAOBRC010296459.1:0-41043 GCA_027575255.1 Scolionema suvaense
TCCAGCACTTTTCCTTCATTTGGCAAGTACGCTGTGCCCAGGGTAAGCCGTTGGCGTGTGCTGTTCCCGGCACTAGCCAATAAGGGGGTAAGGGGGAAGTACGCTTACTTTTTACCACCTGGCTCATTATCCCCTGCCATTGTCTTTACTTTATCATCACGACTGACAACTCATGCCTTAATGGGGCTCATTTTTCAACTAGTATCATTTCATGAAATATTCGGGCTAACTTGCAATACTAGTTGACATCTGACACAATTGTGGAGACAAGGCCAGTGGCAGGAGGATTGGCTATATTGTCGCAGACAAAGGCTATGATTTTTTAGCGGTTCATACCCTAATCAAAGAGGCGGGGAAAATACCCGTCATCCCCAGACGTAACAATGCCGTGTTGCCTGGCCTGAGAGCACAATATAAACTCCTATATAAAACACGCTCCGCTGTAGAACGTTTCTTTGCAAAAATTAAAGAAAATAAAAAGTGTGCTCTACGTTTCGATAAACTCGACTTGACTTTCTTTGCCTTCTTCTCTATTGCCTGTATGAAAGTCTTGGGATTAATTTGTTAACAGTGCCATATCTGAAATGGTTCCATTTACGGGTGTTGTTGAACCATTAAATGATAAAAATTTCTTCTCAAAAGTGGTGGCTAATGCTGAGATCGGTACCCTCTGTTGGCAAAATGGTGCTGACCTCTCCCCTGCTTACTTGCGTGAAAAAATACAACAAGAAACGTGACAAATCCCGCCCCTTATGTCAGTGTCACCTGATACTTTCCTTTGAGTGGTAGTATAAACGCGCCTTATAGAGCCTGAGATTAGCTACAATTTTTGCAAGTCATTTTGATTGCGCATGATTTGAACTATTCTGCCTTATTTTCTAAAGGGTTTATATCATATCTTCCAGTATAAATAGGCTCATTAAAATAATATGCTTTCTGACAGCGAATTGGCCGCCTCCCTCGAATAAAAACGTATTGCTCATCTTCTGGCATTTCTCGAATATCATTAAAATGAATCAAGTCCGTAGCCGCTTCAGACACACTATAACTTTCAGATACCGATGGGCGTGCCCCTTTGTGCGTTGTGCTTGTATTGCGAGAAACGTTTTCAGTGAGTACCGTGGTTTTATCACCCAGCTTTTGAATCCATTCCAACGTCTTAATGTCATCACTTCCAAGGAAGTGCTTAACCGGCATGCCTTTAAATATTGCATCGTCTCGATAAACTTCAATTTGTCCGATGGTTTGAAAAGATGCCCAGACTTTAACGCCGCGTGAACGCATGGTATTGATCACCTGTTCAACGTCAGGACTATAACCAAACTGTCCTAATTCATCCAACACAAAGCAGTAATCCTGTTTTAATTGCGACGTTGGTGATTGAATCAGCTTTACTTTAATAAGCGCCATAACAACACGCACCATGCGAGAATAGGCTTTAATCATGTCTTCGGGCAAAACCACGTAAATATCGCATTGGCCACTCACAAAAGTATCTAAATCAATCTCATCTTCGGTAAAGATATTGCGAACATTATCACTACGAAGCCATTGCAATTGTCGATACACCGTTGTTTTCATACTGCCTGATTCATCATGGCCTGCGACTAACATTTGCGCTGCTGCCGCACGCGCTTTATTAGAGCCTTGTTTCATTCTTTTAATCACATTGTCCTGAGTATCATTGGCTAAATCAATCCACCAATCATGTAAGTCGACCCAATTCATCTTATCTGGTTTACTGTGAAATTGATCCGTATAAAAATCTAAGACACCTTCTAAAATAATCTGTGCATTTTCACTAAAATGCGACTCTGTTTCGCTAAGAACTTCTTGATCAACCACGTAAAGCGCGGCTGCTAAAGCAGAAATATATCGATCCTTTAACAAAGGATCATCATTATTAACATAAGCTAAGGGGTTAATGCTATGCGTTTTAATATCTAATCCAAGTGTTTTTAATACCTGAAAAGGATCAATGATATAAACCTCTCGATCAGCATCGATGGCTTTCCTTGCGGTAATGGCGCATAACTCCCCTTTTATATCCGTGATGAGTTTATTGATTGGTAGGTTATCAAGGATAAATGGCACTAAAAGCGAAGATGTTTTCCCGCCGCCGCGATATGCTAAAATTAAGCGGTCTGTTAATGTGTTCATGCGAATATAACCCTGGCGATCTTTACCAATTAAGCTCCCTTGTTCAGATCGAAGCCCATATTGACTAATATCTTTAGGGCTTGCCAGGCGTGATGAGCCTAAGTTACTTGAGGTATCTTGTGAATCACGCTGCACACTGTGCTTATATGCACGTAGAAGCCAGCGAATAATGAGCACCATCATTAACAAGCAAGCTATAATTAAGTAGACAGGCCAAGCGCCTGACAGATAATTTTTAAAATAATCTGGAAAACTATAACCCATTTGTTGGATGACCATTTTGGCAAAAACCATTTGAATTACAAACTCAATCATGCCACCTAACAGCGTGCCGAAAAATACAGCGATGCAAACATTGATAATATACAGATTGCCCGTATTATGTTTTATTCGGTAATAATTAAATGTAAACAGCCCAAGAATAACGACAATAAAATACAAAACGGCTAATTGAATGTGTGGATTATAGGTTGGCATGTGCCTGTGGTGTATGAAATCGGCAATCCGAATCATGTCTATTAATGCAAAAGCAGCAATCGCCAAAAGAAAATAAAGTAGCTCTATTGTAAACCCAATCAGGCGCTCTTTGTGTTGATACTTTCTTGAATCTAGTCCCCAGGCTCGAAGTGATAGATTGCTCATGCAGTATCTCCCTTTATAAAGCGACAGGGCAAATAATCATGGCAATGATTTGGGATATCGTTTTATTCATCACTTTTTTTCTTCTTGGTTTGTTTTCTCGATGGCTTTTACTGGCTAAAATCATAGAACCATTGGTATAGCTATAACCGAAACCATAGCCACCGACAGAGGGGTTTAACCATTTTGTTAAGTGTGTGCCTCTTTGATCAATAGGGCCACACTGGAATTGCCCAACACCACAGGAGATCGGCGTAACAGATTCCACCACAAAACCATCGCCTTGAAGAAGAATCAATAAATTTTTCATGGCTTCCTTTGTTTTTTCAAGATCAATGTTGACAACAATCCATTGTCGTCAACGTTTACGATAGCTTGTAGATAAAAACTTTGTTTCATGCGTCATTATCCATCTTTTTACCCCAATAACGGGACTCGATTGATTTTTGCATGGAATAGGCTTGCCAATACGTTTGACAGTTGGCGCCACTGTTTGGATTATGATGACAAGCACGGTAAGCATTTTTTGCTAAGGTTGTTTTTGCTTTAATTTGTTGTTTCCAAAAATCATACCAATTCACCCCTTTAAGCTTGCCATTATTATCCCATGTGGGTTGGTTGTGCCCCAACCAAGCTAACGCCTCACTATCACTTACCTGCCAGGCATTTTTAATGTATTGCTTCGGGGCCGTCATTGAAGCCGTGGTGGGTGATGTGGATTTTTGGCCACTCCATTGAGATAGCCCCTTATTTATTTTTCCAAGATCCGTATTCAATTGTTGGCATCCACACAATAATGCCAAAACAGATGCAAGACCCATAAAACTCATTGCTTTTATCATTTCAATATCTCCTTGATGGTTTTAAGAAAAGTTATAATAAAGACCCAGTGTAAACACATTGGCACCATGACTACTACCATTACCGGGTAATGGGTAATGTGTTTGATAATAGGTATAGCCAATTCTTGCGCTTACATTAGATCGCAAATCAACGTTTACCCCTAATCCGACATTATATGCGCCTTTGTTTAGGCTGCCAGATCGACTGGCAGCGCCACTATTGGCGTTATATTTATAATGGGTGAAATTAAATCCATACCCCGCTTTACCATAAAGGCTCGCTGTATATTGATAGCCCGATAGAACCGGATAGCTTACTATGCCATCAAGGCTGAGATTGTAAATGGAAGCATTATAAGATAACGGCAATGCTTCTGTACCACCATTATCTTTTAATTTCCCTAACCGCTGAAAGTTAGCTTCAACACTAAGATAATTATTGAATTTATAGCCACCCAATAAACCGAAAGCCATCGAATTACTATTAATGTTCGCACTGTTACCGGATACAGTGACCGTATTATCACTAAAAGCGCTGTAGCCTAAATTTAATCCCACGTAGAATTTCGATGGCAAATCATACGAAATATTATTGCTACCACTATTTTGATAAGGATCGGGGACGTCAGCATAAGCTTGTGCTATTAACAGCATACCCGAGATAATCGCAACGGGTATGCTTGGTTTGTGTTTAAATATCATCGCAATGCTCTCCTATTTCACGCATTCATAAGGGGTTATACTTGGATGCGGTAATCCCACATGATTTTGTGAACGATACGGCCCTGGTAACACCATGTCCCTCGTCAACAAAATATTAAAGTTAGCGCCTGGTCTCATGTTTAACGTGGGCTGTATGTTGATATTTTTCTCAACCAATTGTGCCCCTGTTTGACTCATTTGCTGGCCAATTGCGCCGTAAATGATTTGTTGATTGGTTAAAATGCCGTTAGCTTGTTGGGGTTGAGACAATTGCCCTAACGCACCAAACATAGAAAACATCAATGCTGAACCGAAAATACGGGCGTAGTGATTATCAACTAAGTCATGTAACCCAGCCATACCCATTAAATCAACCCCTGGCTGACCTTCCAGATCAAAGCTATCGCCATCGGGATAAATTAATCGTGACCATGCAATGAGTACACGCGACTGTCCGTAAGCGACTTTACTGTCATACATCCCAATAATTCTTGTGCCTTGCGGTATTAATAGATAATTACCTGTTACTGTATCATAAACATTTTGTGAGACTTGCGCGGTAATCTCTCCTGGCAAATCAGAATCAATGCCGGTTAATAGCGTTGCAGGAATAATGGTGCCTGCCTTCACTTCATAAGGCGATACCGGTTTTGTGAGTGTTGAGTTTAAATAAAACTTATTGTCTTTTTGACTCGCTGATTGTAAAAAGGCTGTCTTTTCACTTTGCATATTTTGTTGTTTATAGTGACCGCCCTGCCTTAAACCACTTAATGCCAATTGTGCCATCGCATTTAATTGATTTTCTCGGCTGGCCAAGCTGTTCATGCCGTTTTGATAAGAGGCTGATCTCCCCTGCCCCATTAAAGGTTGGCCTGTTGGCCCATGATAGTTATTCACCACAGAAATATTAGATCGTGCCGCTTGCAACGCATTTTGATCGGTTAAAACAGGTCGGTTAGGTGTCTGGGGTGTATTTTGACGTTGTTTTTCAGTCTGCTTCTGAGCGTGTTGTTTTTGATGCACTAGGACACCATCGCTAGCATTACGATTTAATTGATTAATGGCAGCTTCTGCTGAAACTCCGTTTTGTTGTTTCACCAGCGTGTTTTGTTTTTGTGGTTCCGAGGAATGATTTTTACCACGATAGCTAAAGATCATAATCGGCACGAGCAAAAATAGGATCGCCAATCCTACCACAACCGTCATAAAGAGTTTGGATGAAATACCCACCCCTTTAGGTGGTTTGCTTTCTGTTATGCTAACTCTTTCGTCTTGTTGTTCACTCATAGCGCCTCTCCTAACCTTGAATATTCTGATTGAGAATTTCAACACGCACTTGATCACTGCCTTTTCCAGAAATTAGCCATGCACGGCTAAATAAGCCATCAATCACAAAATAAGGTTTTTCATAGCGGTAATTCACCATTTGCATTTTTTTATTTCGTGCCAAATACAACACTGGCAGACTAAAGCGTGAGGTAATGGCTGGCATTTCAACATAGGTCTTATTACCATCATCGAATACACGCAATGGTCGCCATGGTGGGCTATCTCCTTTAATTTTGTAATTAAAGTTAACATGGTCTAAATTAACATTCGTGCCACTAGACAACGACGTGGAATGAATGACTTGAGACGTTGCGTCGCCTTGTTGAATTTGGTTTGCCCGTGCAATGCTATCAATCATTGTCTCTTGAGGATAATAGAAGCGCAGTACGGATGTACCAGCACCAGCCTTTGCGACTAACCCTATGAGATAGGTGCGCTTATTCGTACTCATTGTCATGTCGGTAGACATATTATTTTGTGTGGGCTTAACCTCAATCGAAATAGAGGCGGTTTTACCTTCACCCGTTACAAAGGCATTGGTTTTCCAGTCCTGTGTATTACCTAACCCGTACGAATTGAGTTTTTCTCCTGCTTCCAGTTGAACAATACAAAAATGGTACATGGAACAGGCAATAATCGGCTTGGAGTCTTCGCTATAAGGATAGGTGATCCAACCCTCTCCTTTGACGGTTTCCATCTTGCCGGTTTTTTCGTATTTTTTATACGCCTTCACAATAGCGGGATCATTGCCAATACCATAAGTAGCATGAACACTGGGCAATACAGGTACCTTCACTGTCTGCTTGACGACTTGATTAGGATTCACAAAATCATCAGGATTATAGTTAACCATCGGTTGATTAGCGCAACCCGCAAGCAGTGACGCACCGATGCCCACTGTTGTTAACGAAAATAATAGCTTCTTCATTATTTTACTCCTGTCCAAGCAATATTAGTGACATAAAAACCAAAGGGATTGTTTTGCAGAATAAACTCGTTTTGTGATGGCGCATTCCACTTAAAGTCGAACTCACCAACAAATGGCTTCTGATACAACATTTGACCGGATTGACTGTCTCTCGATATTTCTGTCCAGCCCACTTGGAATGCGTTGTTAGGTAATTGATTAACGTAATTAACAGTAATGGAAATAGTTCTCTTTTTAACAATAGCATACGGATCACGACTTTTAAAAAACGTATCAAGTTCTGTGGTAGCCACGCCTTGTGTTAATGCGTAGGCTTTCTTTTGATTATTTTTTTCAATATAACCATCCACGCTAACCGCACGCGCACTTCTCACAAAATCTTGTATAAAGAATTTGGCAAGCGCTGGCTTCATGCTGTCAAAATTACTGCTGCTCGCAGCACCCGTATAAATCACTTGGCCATTTTGCACTTGTACAACATAAGGAATGTATTTTGACTGGATGCCAATATAAATAATGCCGAGAATACATAGGCCAACTAAGAGCAACAGTCTAACATTCAGTTTTCTTGATTTTTCATAGCGTTCTTCCGCATTGCCATAAATATCCAACCAAAGTGCTCTGCTTTGCAAATAAGGATTATTTTCAATCTCACCCGAATGCTGTGCGACAAAGCGATCCGCTGCACTGGTTTGCTGCGAAACTGAAGAGGTGTTTTTTTCCGTCTTGTCAGATTGGCCAAATCCTTTAATTTTTGAGGCGAATGGCAAACCCTTCAGTTTATCCCAATTTACTTTTTTAAATTTAATGGCCATGTGTTTTCCTCATTACTTTTTAACCTGGTTTGATTTGAAATCCCCACCGGGGCTGGGGCTGCTTGCTCTGCTGGCTTGCGCTGCTTGTTGAGACAGGCGTTGCGACATTTTAGCATTGAATTTTTGACCGAAACTCATGTGTTGATTTGCTTTCATCACACTATCTTTAATAGAACCGCCAGCCGCTGCACCAACATTCATTGCGGCACGGCCTGCTGCATGATGTGCCCTCATACCACTTTGCATACCTTGGGCTACTGACCCAACAGATTGCGCAACGCCTTTGCCGACTTGCCCTAATGCTTGAGCACCTGTGGCAGCGGTCATGGCAGCCCTTGCACCAACACCACCTGCCGTCATAGCAGCCCCTACCGCCGCATCACCATAACTTCTAAATCCACCTACGCCGGATAGTCCTGCAATGAAGGGTGGTACATTTTTAACCACCATATAAAAAACGATCACAGCTGCCATCACCACCAAGAACGGTTTTAATTCGTGCTGCTGCGCAGCTTGGCCAATGAGGTTTGCCCAATCATGGCCAATCTCAACACCAACACCCATGATGAGATAAAACACAAGCAACTGAAGCCCTATACCAATCACCGCTTTAAAATAATTCATGGCGATAGGTCGCACAGCTTCATTTGCACCAAACGCAAACATCAACCCACTTAATGAAATCAGGACATAACTTTTAATTAAAATAATGGCAATTTCAGCCGCTAATAGTGCATAAAGAATGATGATGGCAATGAGAATCGCACAAGCCAGTAAACTGCCGAATGGGTGTGTTATCCAACCCCAATGACTGAAATTATCCATCATGGCAAAACCAATAGAAACGCCCTGCCCCATCACGGAGGACGGCGTTAATGAACTGATCCCCGATGAGCTTGTCCCCATTGCAATAAACCCATTAATTAATTGCGGCATCCATGAGCCACCAAATAATACCAAGGTATAAAAAACAGAAAGGGTAAAAAAGATTTGAATCGTTTTAACGGTTGCCTCAATAGAATCGCCTTTGAACATCAACCAAATAGCACTAATGACGATTTGAAGGCCCGCTAAATAATAAAAAAGGCCCTTGGCCAAATCTTCGATGCGGGTATAATCGTGTTGTAAAGCTTGCAAGAATTCTTGCAAGACTTGATCTAAAACACCGGTAGTAACAGCCGCATGTAGCATATTATTCCCTGTTTGCAAATTTTGGGATTAATCCAAATTGGGATTTACCTTGGTATGGCGGATAAGCAGAACCAGAAGTTTTCACCACAGCATCCACCGACTGCTGTCTTGCAGCATCTTTTTGTGCTTGGTAAGCATAATATTCTGCTTGTGCATTCGCTTGTGCCATCATGGTCGCTTTGAGTTTTTGCATTTGCGCAATTTGTTCGGCTGCAATCTCATTACCCACTTGCAAGGCTTGCATACGCCCTTGTGGCGACTTAGCTTTTTGCGCTAACAGTTGGTCAAGCGCTGCTTCTCGTGATTGTTGTTCATAGCTTGCATTGATCTGATCCATGACCCCATTCATCGTATCTTGATTCGTTTGCACCCATTTTTTATAGTCGCTGGAATAATCGGTAGTACCCCCTTGCTGGCCTGTATAGCCAGGAAACCGTTGCTTGAATTGCTGATCAACATTTGATGCCGAGTAAGCCAGTGCACTGCCCTGCTCTATTGCATTGCCAAGCTGATTAAGCGCTTGCCGCGCATTATCCCAATTTTGCCCAGACAACGTTTTTAAATTGGTGGCTTGATATTGAATGGATTGAAGCTGATTCTGAATTTGCTGAAGTTGTTGTATGACCATCGTGGCAGTTTTGAGAGATGTCACTAAATTCAATTTGGCATTTAACGCATCGATCACAGGAATCATCGCAAAAGCAGATTGATAAACAGTCATGGTGAGTAGCAATATTACAATAAATGCTTGACGTAACTTAAGCATGGCTTTCTCCCTGGAAATAACATTTTTCGGCAAATTCTCGCCACTCTGTTAACCCTTTATAATTCAACCAATCCAATACCCAGCGCTCGTCATCGTCTCGGTGTGTCTCTTGGAATTTTTGTATATCCTTTTCTTTTGAGACACCGATAAATGCCAGTGACAAAGGATCAAGATCGAGCTGTATTAAGCGATTCCCAATCGGCGATGTGAGGTAGTAATCGCGTTTTGGTACTGCTAGCCCAATCATAGCCACTTGCTGTTCGTTTAAACCAAATGCCAAATATTTTTTCGCCACTGATTCATCATAAATATTATGATTGGGTAGATAGAATTTTGTCGGGCATGATTCTTTAATGGTGCCACTAATCCGTGAGGTTGTAACATGTTCAATATTTTGTGAAATAAAACCGACTGCCACATTAAACTTACGTAAGGTTAACAACCAATCTTCCAACATATTTTCAAAAATTTTATGCCGCAAGAACGACCAGGCTTCTTCAAGAATTAAAATCGTCGGCTTGCAATCCTGAAACAAACGGGTTAAACGATGAAAAATAGCGCGCACAATGGGGATATAAATTGATTCAGGTAATTTTAATAACTCGCCCATTTCCATGCCAATCACCGAATTATTACCTAGTCGATCACTTAATCCGTTCATCATTTTTTGAATGGCACCACTGTTAAAGCTATCAATCGCTTGTCGGATTTCTTGATCTTGGATATGCAACAAATCAAGGCGAAGGTTTTCTTTTCCACTTTTTGCTAATGCACATAAAGATTGTTCTACTTTCTCTTTTTTATCCGGCGTAATAGCCACTTTTTGTAATTCGCAAATTTCACATAACCAGGCACTCAAAAATGTCATTTCCGCTTCAAATTCTGCTGTCCCTTCTTGTAAGTTTGCTAACATCGCTAGTGGCGCAAATTGAGGGCCACCATAGACATCAAAATAATCACCGCCCAACGCTTTAAGCCAAACACGATTTGAATAGTCTTTATCAAACACTATGATGCGAGAACGCGGGTATTTTCTAAATTGACACCCAATCAATCCCAGCAATGTTGATTTGCCTGTTCCCGTTGGCCCAATGATCATGAAGTGCCCCACATCGCCGACATGTAAATTGAGACGAAACGTGCGGGAACCTTTGGTACGCACATAAACTAAAGCGGGAGAGCCTTTAGGATAGAAAGGACAGGGTGCCATTGGACTCCCCTGCCACACAGAAGAGGTGGGAATAGCATGTGACACATAAATGCTGTCTACCAAAGGCTTGCGGATATTGTAACAACCGTGCCCTGGGATTGATCCTAAATACGCTTCAGTCGCATTAAAAGATTCGTCACGAATTTTAAAATTAAGCGTTTCAATGGTTTTAGTAATTTGATTAGCCGCAGTCTCTAGTTTGCTTCGATCTTCATTCATCAAAATAACAACGGATGTCATCAATCCGTAACGGGCCTCACCAGAACTATTTTCTTTAATCGCTTGAGACGTCTGATATTTTCGTTCTTGTGCGGCCTCATCAATTTGCGGCGCAATGCCCATCGCCATTTTAATTGAGCCCATTAAACCAATAGCTTTATTTGACCAGCGACTTTTCAGTGATTTTAAATATTTTTCAGCCGTTAATTTAGATAATGGGATAAAACGTAATGACCAGCGATAGTCAAAACCTAAATAGTTCAGTTCGTCCAAAATTGCTGGGTATGTATATTCGGGTAAATCATCGATAAAAAGTACCTTAATCCATTTTTTTCCGATTTTTGGAATCATGCCACCGATAAAATGTTCTGATGAAAGGTAAGCATCCAGAAAATAGCCCGTTTTGGGTGCTTTCAACTGTTGTGGTTTCCCCGTGATAGTTTGATGTAGAAAAGTAACCAAGGCGTCTTTTTTCAAGCGCTGTAAATGATTTAATTCGACGTTTTCTAATCCTTTAATAGAATCATCATCAATGCCAACGCTTGCGTTAGTGATTTTTTGAAATTGTGTTAGAAATCGCTCTACGGTATTTTCAAAATAGGCGTATTCATCATCGATGCTTTTTGTTTTCTCATCTGAATCCACAATGAGTTTAGATAACTTTTTACCGAGCTGATCGGTTGGTACGTAGCTAATGGATAAATAACAAGTGGATTTAAAAAATGTTTGGTCTTGCTCGAAGTTAAAACGTCTTGCATCATCAATTAAAGCTGATACCGTATCAGGAAACGTTTGTGCATCAGCATACTTTTTATCTTCTTCGCTTAAGAGATTGGTTTCAAACATCCAACCATCATCAAGCAGCCCTAATGCTTGAAACACAGCATAGGCATTAGCATCTAATATCGCACCAGTGGAAGAATCGACGTCTTGAGCGATATAGCTAAAATGTGCTGAAAATGCCGCGTCTTTATGAATCACTGTCTTTGCATTAAATAAATACCCAAAACTTAACAGCTCCGGTAATTCTCTATTTCGCCGCCATTTCAAAAAGTTTTCATGGTATCTGTTTTTCATATCATTAAAACCTTGCCAATAAACTTAATGGAACGGTTTGTACTTTTCTCGTTTTTTGTAGATTGCCCGCATACCCTTGTGCTAAGTAAAAACGGTTCTGCACCAAAAATCGGCTATTTTTCCTAAAGACAGCAACGCCCTGTGGATCGCGCTTTGCCGAAAAACGAAGTAAGTAGATCGTGCCAATAAACCCTGCGATGACGATTAACGTAGGCCAATGCGGTAATACGCCCATCAATGCCCAACCCCAAAAAAAGCAAGAGATGATTACTAGGCTGCGCTCAGCGCCCATCACTAAAATGGTGTCTGAAAGTGCTCGATTGGTTGGTCTTGACGTCCCGCGCATAACCATCCCCTCTTTAAATAACGACCGCGCCACTAAAGCCAAAAAATGTCGATAGTAATGTGACGGCACCAAAAGCAATCGAAATACCCAAGGCCGCTTGCACAAACTTTTTAGCCCCACCTTGTAAATCTAAAAATGCCATCGCAAGCCCTGCCATCACAATCGCAATACCGGCACACGCATAAGCCACCGGCCCATCGAGTGAATCCATGATTTTTTTTAGTGTTTGCGCCCAAGGGTATTGTGCAACTGTTGAGGCTTGCGCTGATGCCGCGAATAGCAAACACATCAACGTGCCTGATAGTTGGTATAAACGTCTTTTCATAACGAACTCTCCTATTTTTAAGCAACCTGTTTAAATTCAAATTTTTTACCGTTACATCCCTTAATTTCTGAGATGGATTTAACCTCTCGCCCTGCCTTGTGCTTGGAATTACGTACGACATTAATTAGAACATCGATTGTCTCGAGAACTAAATCAGTTGGCGGTGGAACATTGGCCTCTTGTGCCAACGAAAGTAGCCGCAACACCGAGCTTTCAGTTGAATTCGCATGGATCGTTGCAATACCACCAGGACAACCCGTATTCCATGACTTCAATAAATCAAGTGCCGCCGCATCACGCACCTCACCAACCAAGATACGGTCGGGACGTGAACGCATGGCTATTTTGAGCAAGGTGGTCATCGACACATGCTGGCTTGTCACCATTGACAAGACATTAGGCATTTCGCATTTAATTTCAGCCGTATCCTCTAATACCAATACACGCTGTAATCGATCACAAATCTCACTCATTTTTTTAACAATCGCATTGGATAGTGTCGTTTTACCCGTGCCTGGGCCGCCAGACACAATAATGTTTTTGCGTGACAGCAGCGCTTCACAGATAAAATCAAATTGGGCTTTGCTAATAATTTTTCTCTTCAAATAATCTTCTAGCGGGTAAACAAATTTGGCAGGTTTTCTAATCGTAAATGAGGCACGATCACTGATCGGCGCAATGGTGCCCTCTAAACGCTCACGATTAAAAGGCAATAAAGTTTCCAGGTAAGGGTTTTCAAAATTCAAGAATAAGTCTTGCAATCTTGCGAGTTGCAACAGAAAGTTTTGTGACTCGAACTCCCCTATTTCAGAGTCTTTAAACATGCCTTTTAATCTTGACTCAACCCAAACAGAACCATCAGGATTTGCCATGATTTCGGTAATGTCATCATCTTCCAAGGCTGCACAGATACGGCTGCCCAACATCTTTTTGAGGAAGTCAATTTTAAGCTCTGCTTGTTCCTGGTTTTTAGCCATCATACTCTCTTTTACTGTTTAGCTGCTGCAGGGTTGTTTACCTATTTTTCAACACTGTCCATGGTTTCCACTTCACTCGTGTGAAATTTAGAGAGGTAGCAAAGGTATTTTTTACCGTCTGCCCCTGTTATTTCTTCTCTTTCCGTTTTGACCTTAGCTGTTAGTCTTAAACGCAGTCCAGCTCGTGCATAATCTTGCATAAACTGCGCTGCGTTACTCCAAACCGTAACCGATAGCCATTCGGCATACTCTTCCGATTGGCCAGCATTATTTTTTTGTGTTTCATCAACAGCCAATACAATGTTGGAAACCAACTTGCCGTTATTCGTTTTACGAAGCGCTGGAACTTCTTTTAAACGGCCAACCACTTCTAAACCAGCACCTGTGCCTTGACAGGCCTTCATTTCTTAACTCCTAATGGTTGCGTTAAAACGGTTTGCTCTTTTTTACTGCATTGAATAAAAGCCGAGTGTTATCAGCACCGATTAATTTCATTGCTGATGATTGTGCAGATTTATTTAGCAACCAATATCGCTTGATGTTCTTATCCGCTAATTCATTCAAAATTGTTTTGTCGTTCATGCCCCTACTCCTATAAAATGGGCTGGGTATAGCGCCTTGATGCGAGCACAGTCAAGACACACCCAGAACCCCCGCTGGTTAGAGGATTGGTCGCCGCCACCAACATCACAAGGTAGCAATGTTGTCCTGTTTGAAATAAAAGATGGAGCATACAAGGTAGAACGACCTTTGCTCTTGTTGCATCAATACCAAGGCGGTGGTATTCTAAAAACTCTTTAGCCAACCCCTTGATGACTTCTTTTTTTTGCTGTTTGCTTAATGTCTTCATAACCATTCCCTCGTGTGTTACTGATTAGGTATTAGCAACCGGCGCTTCCGTGATTAGCTTATACAAACCAAGGCTTTTGATTAATCGGATCATGATTTCAGCATTCAGTGTTCGGACAGAGCGCATCGCACGATGACGCAATTCTTTTTTTAGCTTATCTGATATTCTGAAAGTCAATTTATGATTATTCATTTTTGTTTGAATGGAAATATGTATATTTTTAATACTCATCTCAGAACTCACTTCTTCTAACCAGATGGTTTTGTATATTTAAAACTTGAGGTGCAAAGTTATTAGAGTAGCTAGAGAACAAAAAGCAGGTGTTTGCTATTAAGTGGTTTATGTTACTGTTAAAATATCCCTGCATTTTATAGGCCATTTTATTGCTACTCTGCCTATCGGAGAGCTACAATTCATCCGATAGATACCTAACATCCTACTAACTATTTTTTACTCCAAAATTAAGACAAATAGTATTATACTATATATTATACTCTAAAATAAATCATTTTCAATATTTTTTGATTTTTTTTGGATTAAATTTATTGGATCGTGTATCTTTTTTATTTATAAACTGAGAGGACAAAAGATGCTAACTAGTCAAAAAAAATACATTAAAAAAGTAATCGTAACTGATGAGCTAAGCACACCAGAAGCAAGAGCCAAAAGGTTGCGCCGCATAAGAAATATGGCTAATTTAAACCGCGAAGAAATGTGCGCGTCCGATGACCTTAACATTAATACATATAAAGGTTGGGAAATAGCACGATATGGAGGCCTGCCTGCTGATGGGGCAGAAAGAGTTATTCGGAGGGTGGCAAAAGAAGGTGTAATATGCTCTACAGCATGGCTGCTCCACAGGGAAGGTCAAGGCCCGTATAGCATACCCAAAGAATCTAATGTCGTTAAAAACAAAAAATTAACAACCGAAGCCAAGAATGTCATTATAAAAGAAATTATGCTCTTTCAAAGTTATTATAGTAGTGCGATATATATAGAGGTACAAGATGACGGAATGTCTCCTATTTATGAAAAAGGAGATTTCATTGCTGGAATTAAAAATTACGGAGATAATTTAAACAATCTTGTGGGTGAAAATTGTATCATTCAAGGCGTTGATGGAAAAACTATGGTAAGGTGCCTTAGGCGTTCAGAAAATAAAAACAAATATATATTAATGTGCATAAATCTAAAAACACAAGTAGACAACCCTGTTATTTATGATGTCGAAATTGAGTCCGCTGCCTTAATTACAAGACATTATAAACCAATTAAATAGCTTCCTTTTTATTCTTCTCGCTGTATATTTTTTGAATCTGATTGTTGTCTATACTATTTATGCTAAATTCATCAGTAAAAGAGTAGTTAATATCATGCTCGTTATAATGAAACCTGCCATCAATAGCCATTACATAATTTTTCCAGTTGCTTACTGGCTCCTTTTTCTGCTCTTCTGTCAGTAGCGCAAGTTGGATTTTGCCAGATTTTAACGCTTCTATAATATTTTTAGACAAGCCATAATCAATAGCGATATCAGTATATCTTTCAATATCAGTTTCTGAGTTTAAAATAAACCATCTGATTTTCCCATCATTAGTAATGCCAAGTTTAGAACCATTATTTGATATTGAATAATACTCGCTAATATTTTTTTCTTTTATCCACTTATTTAAAACATCTATGTAGGCATCACAGAAAAATATACTACTTCCTATTTGCCATAGGCATTTAGAGAAATTAATAAAATACTGTGTAATGTGCTTATCTATGGCATCAATAACTTCCCGTTTCGTACTATTAATATCCTTAAGAATAAATTGATTAATTAGACCAGTGTTAAATGCTTCGACTGCAATTTTGTGTTCAGCTTTGCCAGTTAGCATTATCTTTTGGCTTGGGTTATCTTTAATATATTTACAAAAATCAACACCGTTCATCTCTGGCATATCGTAATCAACAATAATGACAGCGGGTTCGCAGAACCTTTTTTTGTTAAATGCGACTTTAATAATTGAGTCAAAATTTATGCTGCGCATTTCACTATCACCATCGATGTCATCATATTCGATCACATTGATATATTCTTTCCAAGAATTAAATATATTATCTCTTCCATTTATGTTTTCTATAGCTTTCCTTGGACTTTTATACTTCTCTAAAAATCCTCTATATTCCAATTCCATACTAAAGTTATCAAGAAATGATTGGTTGTCATCGACCATTATTACCGATGGTAAAAAATACAGTAATGGTGTTATTTTATAATTCATTATTGCCTCCATCTTTGTTATAAAAGATGAGGTCTATTTTAAAATTTGATTCATCTATTGTCTCATCAAAACCCCATCCTGATTCTTTAAAAAACTCCTTAAAGTACTGTATTCCCTGACCTATTTTTTGATAGGAAAGATTAAAATCTTTATTAAATAAAGAATTAATCTTCATTTCTTCTAAACTAAGATTAGTAATGATAAACGAACAAATAATTTTTTCTTCTCCACTAAAAAACTTAACTTGAATGGCCGATTTTTTATCCATTATTGACAACTTAATAACATTTTCTATGAGGTACATAAATGCCTTCTTTATTGACTTTTTTTCTGTCAAAATCTCTACATCTCTTATTTTTTCATCAATTAAAAATTTTTTATCACAATCTTTAAACTTTAGTTTATGAAAATTAATTGCCTGTCTTATTACATCATAAAGTATCACGCGATCCGACTTTTTTATATATCCAAAATCATTTTTCAATGTATCTCTTAACTTTTCAATGCTATAATGTGTTAATTTAATTTCTTTTATAGAATTATCTATTGAATTAAAAATCTTTTTAAGAAATGATATTTCTAAATCCTGTGTTACCATTTTATTAGACACCGCTAATTCATAGGATTTAATCAATGTGGGAAAAACTTCTTTAACACAATTTAAGCTTGAATTAATAACCATTAACTGTGTCTTTAAGTCGTGTACAATATTCGACACAAGCAACGAAGAACATCGTTCTTTTTTTTCTGCCTCCAACATTAACGTCTCTCCGATGAAAATGGTGGTTTTTTTCCAATAACAGATTTTACCCATGTTACATGTTTGTAATCATTGGCATCAGCTCCCGTTTCTAAGAAAATATTTTTAAATCCAAGGCCACACAATTCTTTAAGAAGAAACTCTCCAGGTATATTGCTGTTTAAATCTGAATCAACATAAATCTCAACGTCTTTGTTACATTTTTTTATGTAACTCATAAATCCATCAATCTCATTAAAAGTTTTAATATCGATCCCATTTTTCTCAGCCTCTAGCTCCCAAGACGTAGTAACCGACATTGAATCATCTAATAGAACAATACTTTTTTTAAACAATCTTACTGCGGGTAAAATAAACCCGAATGTTGTTCCCTCCCCTTCCTTCGACCGCACATCATAGTTACCTCCCCAAGAATCTATACATCCGGCAACAAAATCTAAACCCAGTCCAGTTCCTTGTTCTTTCCCATATGTAAATCCTTCTTTGAATATATTAGACATAATATCAGCAGGCATTCCGCACCCATCATCTTTAATTGCAACTCTTATAAAACTTTCCATCAATTTTATATCTATGTTGATGTTACCAGCTTTTTTTATAGACTCTTTTGCATTGTTAATTAAATTTGATATTACTCGCTTAAACAAAGCAGGATTGACGTTAGCACTAACAGATTTCCCTCTCTCAGACGAATTAATTGAAATAGACACCCTATTTTTATCGATTGTCATTTTGTGTGAATTCACAACTTCTAAAATCAAAGGAAAAATATTCACTATCTCAGATACACTGGTTTTTTCGACGCATTTTCTATATTCTGTATATTTACTTAAAAAAACATTTGAAATTTCCTTAACGTGGAATATAGAGTCTACAAGCATCTTATTTCTTTTGTCACTTAGTGGTATATCACGAGAAATGACCTCTAAGGCCAAAAGTGGTGACCTTATGTCGTGAGCAACCTGTCTAGCTTTTTTCGCAAATTCTGATTCCCTATGAAATTTTTCACTTTTTAGTCTCAAAGAATTTATTAAAAACAACTCTAATTCTTTGAACTCTTCAATGTTTGTTTGTAATTTATTCGTAATATTTTTATAATAACCTTTATTAAATTTTTCAACAATATTCCTTATTTCAAGAAAAGGTCTTGATATAATTGATGAAATTTTATTGCTCACTAAAACGGATAGAATTGAAAAAATTATTACAATAGATGGTAAGTTCTGAGCATAAAATTTCTGATGCTCAACCTCAACAAATTCGATTAAATATGAGATTACATAAAATAGTAAAATGAATCCCAAACCTAGGGTAAACACCCATATCGATGATTGGGTTTGTAAACTATTTGTGGACATTAATATACTGTCTCCACTTTTCCAATCTCTTTTGAGAAAAAAAAACCAAGAATAATCAGCAGTAGCCCAAAAACCCACGTAGTTTCCAACGGATTAATTGTTACGATACTATTTTTTACAACACTATATCTGATAATAAGATCTGATCCTATCACAATAAGATACCCAATACTGATATATTTAATCCATAATTTTTTTGCTCTCATAAAGCAAAAAGAAGCAAATAAAAAACCTATTACTTCAAACAATGTGTCTGCTATTTGGTAAAAACCAATCACTGAAAAATATTTAACTTTCCAACTTATACCAAACACAAAAGAGAAAAAAATGATAGTTGATGCGACCACATACGGAAGATAGTTTTCTATTTTTCTTGTTTTGACATCTTTCTCTTTTATAAACATCGAAAACCAAGCAAGCATATAAAATAGTAAAAATACCAGGAATGGAACATCAAACAATGAATCTACTGTTGTATTTATCTTAACCTGTTTTATGTTTAAAAAATAATTATATAAAAAATCGGATAAAAAAGCAGATATAAATGCAATCATTAAAAAAAGAAAAAATATTTTCGATATGTTGCACGAACGCTTCCAGGAAACATATGCTAAAATAGCTATCAGTAAATCAAGTCCTGACTCGCCAACCAGAGAAAAAACCCCTGAAAAAACTGAGTGATAGTCTCCCTTAAAAAAAATATATAACCATGAATATAAAAGCCAGCATAGAGTTACACAAAATAAAATTTTTATTTGTTTTGATGAGCTCATTCTCGATAAATCTCCCATGGTTTTTACCTTGACATAATCACCCTTGCTGGCAGCCCATCCATTTCTGGGATGTTTAGTGGCATTATAAATAGTTTACATCTACCAGGTTCTATACCTCTCAATTCAAGATTTTCAACAATTAATACATCATTAGATAATAAAATATTGTGTACAGGAAGATCTTCGGCATTATACGCATCAACGCTAATATAGTCTATTCCGACGACACACACTTTTTTTTCAAGTAATGCCATTGCTGCATCAGGCTCAATATAAACATATTTATCCAAAAAACCTTCTTGTTTTGATAGCTTTGAATTACTTGTTTTGAAAAAAACAAAATCATTCGCAAGAATATTTTGCTCTATAACAAATGATCTACTTATCGTTTTTTCCGTCATAGGAACTTCTAAAATCAACCCGTCGCTAATGGTGTCCTGAATAGAGTAGTCGCTGCTTACCTTCCCTTTTTTCAAAACATGCGCAGGAAAATCAATATGGGTGCCTATATGGTTACCCATACGCATTTCACAGAGGTTAAAATAACATTTTTCGTCTATTGTGGAAACTTGTTTTGCTTCAAACGCTGGATCACCTGGAAAAACAACCGTCTTTGGGGTAATAGCTGCTGTTAAATCTATATAAGCACATTTTTTTATAACCATAGTTCCATCCATCTTTTCAGGTTCACTAGTAATATCAGTTTTTTTTAGTCTACGCTTAAAACCAAATTTGTCGGCTAAGAATATTACGTCTCAACTTTCTAGATCAAATATTATTTATGAATAATTTAAATATACTCTTTTATAATCAAAAAAAATTTTCCTACTATTTTTCAATTACTTATGATATTTGTCCGCAATGCGGACAAATTCTCATTGACGCAATAATCTTTGAATAGCAGCAGTGCGTATTATAGCACTCTGTACACCTTCTAGTTGTGGACATTGTTTCCTACACTCTATTATTTTTTTATCCAGCAAATGCCTTATTTCGTGGGCTGCTGTAAATTGCTCTGGGTACCGACAAAGCTCTTCCGGTACAATATCAAGCCTTACTAGTTCCATAAAATCGTCTTTACCAAGCAAAGTTCGTATTGCTTCACAAATCCAACGACTCTTCCCTCTCTTGCCATAAGTTTTTTCATAAGCTGCTCGTAATGCTCTTCGGTAATCTTCTTGAATACGAAAAGTTATAGGATATTTTCTACTCACCTATCTGTCTCTCCAAGTATGTTAATATCTTTCTAAACGCTGTTGTTAAAGACTTGTAATCTTTGTCTAATCCTGCAAACTCACTTCTATAAACTTCAAGATCTTGAGTATTAATAAGTGTATTAATGATATGCAATGCTACTTTTTTATTAGTTGTATGTCCCAATGTGACTCTGGTAGGCTGCTTACCTCTTGTTTCATTCTTTGACTTGGATTTTTTATCTATTTCAGATTGAATCCGTCCAAGATCGGATATCTTAAGTGCGTCAGACTCACTTAAGACCTTTATTCGTACATTGTCATCTTCTATGTTATTAAGTTTAGCCGCAAGCCTCAAAGAGGCAATTTTACCATTCTTAATCCCTTTCTTCACATCTGGTTTGATTTCCAGAAGGCTGCAAAAATAATTTGCCTGGGTTTTACCACAATATAACACCTTTGCAGCATCTCTCACTGTAAGCTTTCCTATTCTCTTATTTTGTATATGAATTTTGAGCATCTCTTTGGCACTATCAATTGCGTCCCATAAAGGTAAATCTTCCCTATTAAAGTTTTCAACCCATTGGTACGCTTTTAAAACTTGATCGTTAGGCTTTTCTTTCCATATTTTTGCATTTATGGTTTTTTTATCAGCTAGTAGCGAAGCTAATACTCTTCTTTGCCCCATAACAAGCACAAAGTTCTCATCCTCCTCAAAAACATGAATATCATGCAAAACACCCTGCTCTTTGATAGATTCCACCAAGCCTTTTAACGCGTCATATTCTTGAAATTTTTTCTCATAAAGAGGATCACTTTTACTCAATCCTGACTTAATATCTTCGGTTGTTATACTTAAATGGCGCGGATTATCGCGTATAATTATATGGCTTAAAGGAATTGTTTCCTGTTTTATTGAACTATAAACCCCAAGATTTTCATCAGCACTAGCTAAAAGATCATTCATGTCCTGACCAAACCCTTTTTTAAAAACGAATTTTTTAGATTTTACCATAGCTAGTTAACCTCTTGTGAACTTCTTGACAAAAATCTAAAGCCTGTTGCTTTGCCTTGTTATCATCAGATAAATCCTTGAAAAAATTACCTTCTTTCAAATTTACCCGCCGTTGGTCATATTCAGCATAATCCTTATATTTGTGCAACTTGATATCCATTAAAAACTTAGCTGTAGATGCATAAGATTGCAATTCTTCATAATGAGCATTATGCACAGAATATCTCTCATATAAATTAGCAACTATTCCGATAAGATTAAGTTTCCTATCTTTAGGTCTAAACATGTTTTCACTATTAAATACCTGTAGCATGCTAAAAACACCTTCCATAGGGGTAGATTCGAGAGCCGTAGGTATAATAAGGTCTGTAGCTGCCTTCATAACAGCTCTTGTCGTATTATTTTTCACGGGAGGGGTGTCAATAATAACTATGTCATAGTTCCCATTGCTAGTTAGTGTTTTCGCCCAAGAGTTCATTTTCTTGAACAATTCATTGAGACGTTCACCCCAAACATCTTCAATATCCTCTAACTCTTTGGTAGAAGCGGGTAAAACGTTTAATCCATCGATATTAGTAGGGTAGGGGATTACAGGATACTTTTCACTATCATTAGCAAAGATGTCTGCTGCCGAAGATCTTCCTGACCAAGAAGGGTATTGTTGTTTCAATGTGTCATACAATGGGTGATGACCTGGTTCGGAACCTTCATCAGAAAAATATAATTTGTGCATTTCTATATATTTTTTAGAAAAGGAGCAATTTGAAGAATCAAAGTCTACAACTAGTATCTTTTTGTGCATACAGACAGCGTAGAATAGGGCTAGGATATCACAAACTGTTGTCTTTCCTATGCCGCCTTTTCTATTAGCAGATGCAATGATTCTCATAATTAATCGCCTATCTTTTTCACTACTGTAGTGAAACTGTATTTTATGGCACCTATTTTGAATAGTCAACACCGGGGACTTTGTTTTTTTATTACATTTATATAAAAATATACAACAATGTTGTTTATAAATAATTTGTATTAATGTTCATTTTTCTATAACTATTTGATTATAAATAATTTATAGAGGAATAGGTACCCCTATTGCACAATTACAGTACCCATATTACATGGTATAGGTAGACACTTTGCTTTGTATGGTATAACTTTTGCTTTTTTGATTTGTTAAAAGTTTTTTATAATTCATAGTGTTATAAATATGAAAAATTACTTTCCTTACAAGGAAGATAATTTTTAGGTACCTAAATTGCACAAAGGTACCCCTATTGCACGAATTCACCCAGTTTTTAAACATTTATCTATCTGTAAGCAATAGGTTTTTCTAACACGCAAAATTTTATTAAAATCTACTTGACTTTTCACTACTGTAGTTGATTATTTGTTAATAAATCGTGCTTTGAATATACCGTCTTATATAAAAGTACCCATATTGCACGGATTATAACGTTTAAAATAGGGCAGGGTAGTGGTTTAATTATGATTGAGCAGGGAAAAGCATTTCAACAACGTAACACTCTTTCTGTAGTAAAGGAAAGGGGTTGCATCGGGCAAAAAATCAAAAAGAGTGTTACAGCAATTCATTGTAAGCCAGCATCAAAGGTAACGCATGTGCAATGGAAGCTGATGAATGTTTGTCTTTTCCATGCCTATAAAAATCTGCAATTAAATACTCATCATCATGTGCATATTGGTGCTTTGAATGAATATTTTGAATATAAAGGGAATAATTTCCAGTTGTTTAATAATGCTTTTAAAGGATTACAAACGGTACTTTTCACATGGAATGCTTTTGGTGAGATTATCGAAGCTACTGAAAAAGAACCTTGGATGCGTGCTCAATTTTTATCAGAGGTCATTTGGAATCCTGCTAAGCGGGAATTCATTTATGCTTTTGGTAAAGGGATTGCGCAGCAGTTTTATATACCAAAATACTATGCTGAAATTTTGCTTAAAATGCAAAATAAATTTTCCAGTAGCTTTACACATAGAATTTATGAAATTGGAATGCGTTATCTCGGTGCACCCAAAGGCAGCAGAAAATATACCATTCAGGACATAAGAGATTTGCTGGCTATACAGAAAAACCAATATAAAAATTTCAAACAACTTAATGCAAAGGTGCTTAAAAAAGCACGTGATGAGATAAACGAAAAATCTGATATTAATCTTACAATAGAGTATTTAAAAGAAAGAAAAAAAGTCGTAGATGTTAAATTTTATGTTATTAACAAAAAAGATGCTGCACTTATAGATGCTAAAATTAATAAAGATAACTGTGTTGTTGAAGATGAATCTGCAAAGTTAAAATTAAAACAGGTTATGTTAATTGAATTCAATTGGCAACCAGAAAAGTCTATAGATAAATTTTTAAGTGAGTATTCAGTAGAACACATACATGAAGCAATTGAGTACGTTAGAAATACTGATTTTTATAAGCGTTTTAAGGAAAAGCGGGATACAGGTAATCTAGGAGCTTATCTTCGTAAAGCGATTATCGGTGGTTATAAAAGTAAGAAATTAGAGGCAGAAAGAGCAAGACGTGCGAAAGCAGCTAAGGATGAAGAAGCGCGATTTGTGAATAGTATAACGGATTCCTATCAAAATTATTGTTGCAAAATTATTTATAATAGTATTGCTGAGGTGCTGAAAGATAAAAGCAGTTCTGTTTATGATGAATTTGAAAGAGCAAAATCAACAATTAAAAGCGAGGCTCATAAATATGCTAGAATCCTAGCTGTTGGGAAAACCCCACAGTTTTATCGTGATACTTTTTTTTATAAAGCATATTTTATATCATATTTGATTGAAAAGCATCAAATGAGGTATCAACTTCCCACTATGGAAAAATTTATACGTTTGTTAGAAAAAGAGCAGAGCAGACAAAGATGTTATGATCTTCAACAACGAATGGGAAAGGGGACAGTGGATTTGCGTTTTCCAGACAGGTTAACTATCGAATTACATGCCAAGAATTTTTTTGAACTTTTATAGGAAAAAATAGAATAATACGTTTAGGTTCTTCAAAAGAGGCATTAAAGTACTACCGCAAATTTCCGACGAGTCAGTGTAGTGTTAGCAATAAATTGAAAAAAAAGTGTATTCTTTTATTAACAGCCTTTGTAAAGATTAGATATGTCCAGTGAGGTCGATAAGCTGAAATAATTAGCAGAAAACACCCTAGTTCGCGTTAATTGGCAGTAAACTATGATTACTCCGGAGTCTTAGAGCATGGCATGTCGTTGCAGTGGATTCAGATTTCCATCATCAACGCCTTAAGTTAATATTGAGTCTACACCGAATCGCTTTTTATATAGCAATCGAATAGAATCAGGCAAGGGCTCTTTCCATGATTCTTGCTTGTGATTTGCTAACCCCCCAATTTTTTAGGTTTTATTCCCAACTTTTTTGCCATATGGATAATTTCATTGGATAAACGGTATCTTTTTTTAGCGTCTTGCCAAGCTTTGTCATTGTGCGCCATCACTATTTTATCCTGATTTATTTTATTATATCGTCAAAAACACCTTGTGATGATGCTACAGCCATGCTTTCTAATAAATTCATGTATTGATAAAAACCGTCATAACGCTGGCAATAGTGGTTTAATTCATCTTCACAAGCCGAGTCCATAAGATCCTTAATGTGATGCATTTGATGTGCCAATGACATTAAAAGTGCTTCTTGACCACCCTGGTGTAATATTTGTTTTGCTTGACTATCCATTAATACAATCAAGTCTTTTTGTTTGGTCGTTAATGGCATGATTTATCTTCATTAATTGTCAAAAAGAGAGCATAGCATTGTTGGTTTTACCAGTCAATACTTGCCAAGTACTCTTAATTCACTGTCGATGGATTTTATGATGGGGTGTCAGGAGCATTTTTGGCAAAATTATCGGTCTGGTCTAAATTTCTGTCTTCAAACCGATAAATCCCACACCCACTCATCCTTTGGCAGGAGGAAGGCGTCTGCTCAGCTGCTTTGTGCCTGAAATCCACCAATACGCCTTTTGCTAGATTTGCTTTACCTACATGCAAATAACTTGACGGTGCCTATTATCCCATTGACTGTAGAAACAAAGTTAGACTATATTTATTTGTTTCCAATAACGCAAATAGTTTTTAAACTTTTTCAATGATGATGACAAATATGTGTTAAGATAACTTTTTTTATTATGATGCTGTGTTAAGTGATCAGTCGCTAAAGACAAGTGGGACCTATAGACCCTTTATGTAGGGTAGGGCCTTAACAAGTCTATAGATAGTATCTATTGAACGTATTTATAGACCCCTTTTTGTTGTAAGGATAAAATGCTTGTATAATCTGAATGTTTCATGCAGGTAGAGCAGAGTCACTCGAAAATTTGTTAAAATACATGGATTTAAAATAAAAACTATCGAGGATTCGCCATGATAAATTGTATCAACTACTTTCACACTGCCAATCGCTTCAAGTTAAAACCAATGGCTTGCATCAAGGCCTAAGACTAAAGGATCGTGAGTTGAAGTCCAAATCAAAGCGCTCAAATAGGGGCCAGTGTTAAGGATGGTATCATAATGGGGCGCGCCAATTGCATTAACTCTGACAAAGGAGGAAAGCTTATGTACTAGCCAATGAAAGTTTTGCACCAGAAGCACAGACCAGCTACACTGGTTACCGAGTCTTGAGTTTCTATTGGTAACACTAGAAATTAAGCGTAGATAGAGGAACGAGAAGCCATAAAGGAAAACCTTGAAGCCTGTAAGTCCCTGATAGTCTTATAGCTAATGCCTTCTTTGCGAGGTACGTCAGCAATCGTGCTGTTAATGACACTGCGCATGATGTAATCTCTCTAGGGCTTTGGTTACTTTGCCACCTTTAAAAATCAGCTGAGCAGCGTATGAAAAAAACTTGCTGGAAAAAAATTTACCTGATTTTTCAAGAGAGGCAAACTTTGGCAAGGGGGGTGATGAAACGCTGGCTTAAAAGACCAGACAAGCAGGTAGTGGTGTTCTTAGTGGCCAGTTTATCGGTTATCCCGATTGCGATGGTGATCTTTTGGGCATTTGGCATTATTCTTACCTATACGGGTTCCATACCGGTTGGATTTTATCGCATTGTCTCGGATACCAGTCATATCAAGCGTGGTGATTATGTGTCATTCTGCCTGCCGGACAAAGTTGCCAAGATGGGACTTAAGCGCGACTATATTCATCAAGGAACCTGCGCTAATGGTAGCGAAGCATTGATTAAGCAGGTGATTGCCGTGCCAGGGGATACTGTTAAGCTTGCTACTAACGCAATTTTTGTCCATCGTCTGTTTTTAGATGTGGGTTATTTTGCACCGACGCGGATTATGGATAAAGATCACTTGCCTGTTTATCGTTTTATTCAAGAGGGTACTTATCAGGCAACAGGGTATTGGGTGTATGGCTTTGGTGATCCGCGTTATTCTTGGGACTCTCGTTATTATGGTGGCATTCCAAAAGCTAATATTAAACATCGACTGGTACCACTTTGGTTGTTTTAATCAGCAGGGAAGGGCGATGAGAACTGATTAACTATTAACCTGATTAGCGTGCCAGCATAGAGCGCCTAGGATGGTTGCTTTAGAGTACTCAGCGAGACCGGAGCGCAGTACATCACCGCCTAGGCGAACTAGATTGTGAAAGCGTGTGCGTTTCCATCCTTCACCAAAAAGTGCTTGTATTGCTTTATTGGGTTCATCGTTTTCCATGAATATTTTACTGTTAAACGCTTGTTTACCTGATCGATAAAAGGTGTGCTCAATACCGCTTTCTTGTTCCATTTTCTGAATAATCGCCTGGCAAATTTGTAAAGCGTGTTCACTATCAAGATAGCTTTTATTAGCCAAGGATAACCCTGCCTTTTCAAATGATAATCCCAATAGAAATTTTTGGTGTGTATCTTTCTGTCGCATTCGTTTTTTAGTGGTAGATAGCCGTTGTTTGAGCCGATATTTTTTGGCTAGAATTTTTTTTTACCTACATTCCTATTGGATAGTGTGGCGTCTTGATCGTTGTTATACTTATCGCGAATCGCTTTAAATTCTTTCTCTAAAACGTCGTCCGATAGATCAATAAGACGATAGCGTTTAGCTAAATTCCCGACCCTGGAGGCTCGCTGTTTATCAAAATCAGCGATTTTCTTTTCAATGGCTTTGAGCTGATCGAGGAGTGTTTCTTTTTGCTCCACAGGGCTTTTTTTCTGTTTTGCCATGATTCAATGACTCCTAGTTTAAACCATCCCTGTGATAAATCCCGTCTGGAAATATCCTAGCAGGGGGTTAGGGGGACGGCAATGAGTCCCCTTTATTCACATCCTATAATTCTCGTTATAGGAAGAGCAGTGTTTTACTACTGCCCTTTAAATCCCGCCGCGATCATCGGCGTCCCCGCCTATACCGCCTAGTGATAATAATACAGAAATGATAAAAAGTCAATAACAGTGAGCGAAGCGAACACCGATCATCATCGTGCCAGTGATAGCTGGAAAATCACTATGCGCACTTATGCATTCTTGCGAATGCTAGTGCGATCTGCTAAATTAGTACCCAGCAATTGTGAGGACTTAATATGGCTATCTATCACTATCATCGTGAGATAGGCAAGCGACACCAAGGTAAGAACGCCGTTTTTGCAGTGGCGTATATTCGTGGTGAGAGGCGCACCTGCCATAAAACACAAGAGACGAAAGATTTTACCTATAAGCATGATGTTATTTATTCCGAATGCTTGCTACCCAATGATGCGCCGGTCTGGGCATTGAAGCTTAGGAACTCTCCGATCAAAGATGAGAATCGCCACTATGTGTTTGACAAGCATGGGGTTAATTTCTCTGATTATGCCTGGAATCAAATTGAAATCATGGAAACGCGCTATGATTCTCAACTGTACTTTCATGATGATTTTGCGATTCCTGTTGAACTGAATCAAGAAGCGGCTATCGAGTTAGTTCGGGATTTTGTGAAAGAGAAACTTGCCGTCGATGGTCTCTTTTGTGATGTAGCGATTCACTGGGAATTGATTAATCCCCATGCCCATGTAGTGATGCCATTGCGTCAATTAACTGAAGACGGGTTTAGCAAAAAGCGTCGTTTTGGCAAGGGTGATCTAAGTAAGATGGTGACACAGATTAGGGCGGATTGGGCGGACTATGCTAATCGAAAAATGAAGGAGCAGGGGATTGATGCGCGTATTGACCATCGAAGCCATAAAACGCGCGGACTTGCATTGGCGCCAACAGTCAAGGTGGGCAAAGCGACCTATATGACTGATACGAAACAGCAAGCAATTCGTGTGGCAGAAAATCAACTGATTCGCGCGCAAAACTTCGAGAAGATTAAAGCCAACCCTGACATATTGGCGGCGAAGGTTGCTCAAGAGCATCATGAATTCACCCATGCTCAAGTAGAGGATGAGCTAGCAAAATACCTTGTTGGTGAGCAAGTGTTATCACACATTGAACAGCGTGAGGACGCCTCAAGAGAGCGGTTGGTCCATGATATTATTGAGACATTAAAACAAGCATCGAGCGTTTTCAGCGAGCGTGAATTGAAAACCCTAGTGATGGAGAAAAGCGACTCTTTAGATGATTTTAATGGGATTGCTAAGCAAATTGGCGAAAGCGAGGCATTGTTTAATTTGGGGTTGGGTGATGACGGTAGAACTCATTACGTGACGCGGCAAGCTTTTAACCTGGAAACCCAATTGAGTCAGATGACTGAACGCCTATCGGCCAAAAATAGCTTTTTAGTGTCTGATGTTGTGGTTGAGAGGGTGGCTAAGGTATTCGGTTTAAATGAAGGTCAAAGGATCGCGCTTAAGCACCTGACCCAAAGTGGCAATTTAGCCGTGGTGGTCGGCGTAGCAGGTTCGGGTAAAACCTATCTGCTCAAAGCGGCTAAGGCGGTTTGGGAGGAAGCAGGATATCGTGTTAGAGGCGTTGCTTTTTCTGGACGTGCCAGTGCGGGCATGGAAAGTGAGTCAGGCATACGTTCGCAAACGATTGCAGGTTTTATGCAGAGCATTCGAGAGGGCTATTCTCAATTTGGTTCTAACGACATTCTAGTGATGGACGAAATGGGGATGACCTCGTTAGATGACATGCACCAAATCACCCAGGTGGTGACTGCCGGTGGTGGCAAATTGGCTGGTACGGGTGATACGCAACAAACTCAACCTGTCGGTCGAGGTGCACCCATGCGGGCAATGATCGAACAAGCAGGTTGTGCTGTGATGGACACCATTATTCGCCAAAAAGTCGATTGGCAGGCCAAGGCAACGCTTGCGATGGAAACCCAGCAAACCGCTCAAGGGTTGGATGCTTATCATGAGCACGGTCAAGTTCACTTTGCTGACACAGCACGTTTAGCGCAAACAGCCTTAGTTGAGCAATGGTATTGGCAATACCAACAGCATGAGCAACCATTACTTCGTGAACACATGTTAATTGCTTACAAAAATGAAACCGTTGCCCAACTGAATCAATTAGCTCGCGATAAGTTGGTTGCTGATGGTGTATTAGCGCAGGGCGTGTTGGTTGACAGCAGTCATGGGCGACTTGCCATCTCAGAAGGTGAGCGCATATTGTTTGGTCGTAACGATTATCACTTGCCTGTTAAAAATGGTGATTTTGGTACGGTTGTTAACATTGATGGTGATACATTAACCGTTACATTGGATAATGAGCGTGAGATCATCTTTTCTACTACGCAGTATCGTGATTTTAATTACGGTTATGCGGCCACTGTTCATAAGATGCAAAGTTTCACGGGCGATTATGCGTTTGAATACATTGATAGTCGTGGCTATGACCGACATTTATTTTTAGTGGGTTCTAGTCGTCATCGTTATAACCTCAGTATTATGGCAGATCACGAACTGTTTAAAGACTATGACGACTTAAAACAAGTGGTCAGTCGTCACGGTTTAAAAGATCACATTTTTGATTATCCCGCTAGCTTTTCCATTCGTCGTGGTTTTGAACGCCAAGGCGTTGCAAAACGCACGGTTAATTTTGTACGTCGAACCACCTCTAAGGTGCGAGATAGATGGTTATGGCTCACGAATTATCAAGCTTATGTAGAAAAGCAAGCACAACCATCGCGTGATCCTCATGCAGCAATGAAACAACAACGACAAGATGCGATGATTGTTGCTGATTTTTGTGACCGACGCATTGAAATTGCACAGGGCGTGGAAGCGTTAAAAGCCATGCCTGGTTATGAGCTTAAATTGAATTATCAGGTTGTGCCAGAAAATGACAGCCTTGAGCCCAAGGTGATGACGCTCTATATGGATAATGCAACCCTGAGGTTTGCAGCGCTTGATAAGCAGGGGAAAGTCGTCCGAATGATGGTCGACATGAGTCAGATGCACCATGAACTGGCGACGAGTATCAACAAAGTGCTCGGTGATGTTGAAGCAATGTCTACATTAGGCGAGGAAGCAATCGAGGCGATATTCAATGTTTCTTCGCCCTTAGGTTTTACGCCCATTGATATGGAAGAAAAAATAGAACGCCTACGCGCCATTTACCAACAACAATTAAATAATAGTGAGTTGGCGCGAGAGATTCAGGAAGATTATGCTAAATTTAAGTTAGCCATGGATAGGAACCGCATTAGTCGTGAGGCTATTGAAAAATCCGTTGCTTTTGGTGACCGGCATGATGAAATCAAGGCCATTGCGAATACCTATCGTTTGAAGCAATTTTATCATCCAATCACTGCCGATAAGATTATCACAGCCATGTCTTTGTACTATGGTCATATTGTGTCAGCGTTTGGCGACAATAAAACGAAAAATCGCTTTATTGCCGAACTAAAGCGTCAAATGCACCAACGTCGTTATGATACCGCCTTTGAAACCTTTGGCATAGATTATCGATGTGAAATTAAAGCCGTTAAACATTATCTTGATTTAGATGATGAGGTGGGTGAGTTATTAGCAGACAAAGACCATAATACTGAGGCAACCCAAGAACGCTTGCAAAGCATTTCCGATAAACGCAACGAAATAGCTCATCACATTATGGAAAATTACACTTATTTTGAGCCTATCGTTGAACATTTCATGGCAGATCAAAAACGCCTATTACCTCACCAAAAATATCATCAAGCTCGCGAAAGAGTGAAGCGATTTAGTGAATTACCCGATTCAATCGTTGGGCAAGATAATTTGACTAAACAAATACTGGCTCACCAAATAAAATCAGCACCGAAGATTCATGGTATTTATGTCAATGACGCTTTAGGGGATGGCTGGAAATCCATTAATTTAGAAAATTGGCGTTATGAACGTAAGCGCCAACTCTCTAAAATGAGTCCTGAATTTAAAGCCAGTCACCGCATTGTTCGGCGTTATTTTGATGCGGCCACTGCTGCTCGCGATGCATGGCAAGCGGCGATAAAGCGCCGCAATGCGAATTCGCCTAATACAAAAGCTTTTACCTTAGGCGCGCAAGGACTATCCTATCAACGTGACAAAATTGCGAGCGCCTTAATGAATGATATGGAAACTCACGCAGGTGCTATTGGGTTTGAGAAAGTGGACTTAGCCAAGCTTTCAACGCGGGCACGTCACTACGATTATTTTCAGCGTTACCTTAAAGAGTCGAATGCAATACGCAAGATGCGCATGGCACACCATATTAGTGAGAACATGAAAGGGTTTGGTCATGCCGTTACTCTATCCGGTCTTTACCAAGAGATTAAAGAGAAAGCCCGTCATTATGACTACCTGCGTTTAGTGCATAGTGTGCCGGATCAAGCGGTGCGAGATGTGATTCGACTAGCAGAGCGTTATCAACAAAAACGACTTGATGCGGGGCGCGCTTGGGGACAAATAAAAATCGCTGAACGGTTAGGGAAGGACACTGCACAGCGATTAGTTGAGGCAAAACATATGACGATTCAACGCAACCGTGTGGCGTATGAACTTGTGCAAGCCACAGCACGCCAGGGGATGATCGATCCACAAATTAAGGGCATTCATCTTAACGTTGATCAATTGAATAAAGCAAGTCAGCAATACATTGCCTACCTTGATGTCATGAATTATTTAAGTGCGGCAGCTATTGATAGAGGAAAATTTGCTAATGAGTTATTAAAAAACCGCGCAAGTTATCATTTTATTTTTGATAAAAACATTAGTTTTAATGCATTAAAAAAAGAGGCTTATGCTTGGCTTAATAGTCAAGACATGGTAGCGGACTCTTCCACTAACACTATGCCAACAAAACGTTGGAATTTTGAATTGATTAGCCAAACACTGATGTCGAATCCAGAAGACACTTACACGGCTTTATTTGGGGAGCCTAAAAAACGTTCTTCAAAAGAGTGGCGCTATGAAGGCGGACTTATTGTGACACTTAAAGGTAATAATGCAGGCAAGTGGTATTCATTTACCGAAAGCAAAGGTGGCGGCCCCATTCAAGCGATCCAAGCATGGAGGGGTTTATCCTTTAAAGAGGCGCTTAACTATGGTGCGGGATTAGCGGGTTTAACAGAAGCACAAGCGGTTACTACTGCAACTATTCAGATGATGCAAGAAAAAGCAAAGGAACGATCTAACGATCGTTGTGAAATTGCTGCTACCCAGCGCTTGCAGGGTATTGAGTCGGCAAAAAGTATTTGGAATGGCACGCAACTTATTCAAGGCACGTTGGCACAGCGTTATTTTAATGAGCATCGCAAAATAGGCGCACTCGACCGCATGGAAATACGTTATTGGCCTATGGGGGCAAAATGGGTTAATTATGATGAGCATGGTCAACGCAAGGTTCAGCCTAACAAAGTGCCTGCGGCGGTTATTGCTCTTCGAGATGCGCAGGGTGAATTAACCGGTGTCCAACGTATTTACCTTGATCGAAACACCGCTGGTAAAGCTACTTTTATGGATAATGCGAAATTATCAAAAGGGGTTATTCGTGGTTCTGCAGGCCTTATTCAAAAGGGCGTGAAGGGCGGGCGTCTCTATATTGCTGAGGGCCCAGAAACAGGCGCAACGCTTGCGGTGATTGATCAAGATGCCACCGTATTAGTGTCAATGGGGATTAATAATTTACCGAATTTAGCGCCGGTGATTGCTAGCTTTGCACCCAATGAGGTTATTTTAGCAGCGGACAATGATGGCGCACATTCAAAAACAAGAAAAACAACCGAAGAAGCGTTTGCTACTTTACTATCCAATCTTAATACCACATCGATATCCTGTCGCTTAGTGTATCCAGTAGCAATGGCAGGGATGAAAAAGGTGGATTGGAATGATGTGCTGACTAAACAAGGCGCAGAGAGCCTTAAATCACAATTGAGTTTGATGGATAAAGCCATGGGAATCACCGGTCTCTATTATGATGCCGCAAAATCGATTGCTTACACACCGGCGGAACATTATTTGCGTGAAGTGAAAGGATTGATGGGTGTTGATCTATCCGATGTTCGTTATCATCCAGGCGTGTCATTATCGGGTGGGCAAGGGCATCAACAGGCCATGATTTTCCCTGTATTGAATCAAGGGGGACAGCAAAAGGCAGAGCTTATCCTATTGCTTGCCAAAGATGCTAAAAATATCAAGCAAACGATGATTCGAGGCGAGGCTCAAGGTTGTGTTGCTGTTATACAGCGTGGAAACGATACCTCTACCGTATTTATTGCTGATAATATTGTTGATGCAAAGTCTATTGCTGTTGGAAATCCAGAGGCTACTATTTTTGTGAGCTTGAGAAATTATCGTGATTTAGGCGACATGACGTGGGCAATGGATGCTTTACCTAAAAAACCAGGCAGCATAGCGCTAGTCACCGATACTTTTAATCAACAAAATGAAAAAGCATTGTTTGAATTAAGCCAACCATTGCGAGACCAAAAACACCATGTTGTGATGGTAAAAGGAAAGCTTAAAGGCGATTACACGCACGTTAGTATTAATGAATCCTTATTGCATCAAGATAAGGTTCGTGGCACTAATTATATTCAACGCAGGGCTATTAAACCACCACTACAAGAAAAACAATCACTGAAAGCGAGGCTATCACAAGCGATTACAGGCAAAAAAATCGCTGAAGAAAAAGCTGACTTTATCAAGCGACCACCACCCATTCAAGAGAAGACTTATTATATGGAATTCACAAAAGCGCAGCGCGAAAAATTGACTGCTTATTTTGGCGCGGTTGATCGATTATCAAAACAAGATCGTTATAAAGACGCATTAGAGGTAGCAAGTACGGCTAATGCGGTTTATGACGCTTTACAAGCAGAGGTGCGTCAGGTTAATTTTCATCCTCAACGTGTTAATCGCATTCAGATAGCGAGTGAATTTAAGCTAATTCGAGAGCGCATCATGAAACGACAACCGTTAGGATTTATTGATACAGCCGTTTTATTAAAGGAAATTGCCGCACCTAAGATGGATACGAAGACGCAGAAACAATTATCTGAATTAGCGAAAAAGCTATCAGAACAAGACTACAGTAAGGATTATGAGAAGGAAGCCAAGACGTTTATGAAAGATAAATCAACGCTGATTGCGGCTTGGCGAAGCAATGAAGCGATGCCAGGTAGTGGACATTCGTTTTCAAGTCATGATGCCAAACGACTAGTAACGGATACGATTGACCGCAATACGTTTTTGGGTATGACAAAAGCGCTTGATGAAGCCGTAAAAAGTCAGCATAAGAGTGATGGAAAAACACAGGGTAGAAAACAAGATGACGATGATCGATCACGGGGCGGTCGATCTCGTTAATTGCTAAGAGAGGTGTATGATGCAGAAACATTATTGGTTAAATAAGGCGCGTGGATTGTGTCGCGATTGGGAGCGTGTTCAAAGTAGACTGATTGATGAGCAAAACCAGATGCAAAAAGAGCGCTTGTTATATGAGGCATGGTTGTTAGAGCGATCATTACAACATTTAGCGGAAACCTATCGGTATTATTATCATTGAGAGTGGCAGTTATGCCTTATGAGCCTTATTTAACGTTTCGATGGGAGAAGGCAGCCAATCATCGTTACTACGAAGCGTATTTAGCGCGAGATTTGTTTGGCTGGTGTGTGACTCGCGTCTGGGGACGCAAAGGGACTGCATTAGGGCAACTCAATCATTGTCCTTGTGATAATTATTGTGACGGCAGATTGAAGATCATGGCAATACAAAAACAGCGCAAGAGACACGGTTATCAATTAATCATTCACGAGGTCAATAATGTTGAAAAAATTTTGGAATAAATTTAACAAGTGCATGAGGCGTTATGCGGATCAAAGCGATTATCGGTATGCCAAGCGACAATCTGAAATAGGCAACAAGCACGGCCAATTTTTATTGGCTAGAATGTATCAAACGGGAAATGATGCGGTTAAGCAAGATAGGGTCAGTGCTGATGGGTGATATGATATCGCCGATCAAAAAGGCGTGAAGGAGGTTAGGCATTATTTGGAATGTTAGCGCCTAAATTATTAGCTGAGGAATGGCAGGAAGCGCAAACCATCATCCGTGAAAAATTGTGTTTGGATCAATCTAAAAAAACGTTTTTACCTGATGGGGTATGGGCTTATGTTTTTCGGCATGCTAAATTAGGTGAGCTTGGGCGATTAGTCATTTTACCGCACCCAAACGGACAGTCTCAATTTGTGTGTGAGGTTAGTGGTGATCCTGATGATCCCATGACGCAAACACGACAAGCGATTTTGGAGCCAGTTACTAATGAACTTATTGCTACAATGGAAGCAATTTGCGGACAGGGGAGAGGTGAAACACAACGGCATACGCTGCAAAAACACCAACACTTAGTTAAACGTGAGATTATTCCTTGTGAAAAATGCGGGGCGCCTACCGCGATGCTGATTATCGCCCCTGGTGCTATGACGGAAGATCGTTTAGAAGATGAGGCCAGAATGATGTTTAGCTAGATTAAAAACCTTGATGTTCCTACCCGGGTTGTTGGTGCTGAGAGGGAAGTTAAAGTTAACGGTGCGCTGGCGGGCGAAGCGTTGATCATGCAGATTTGATCAAAGAGGATGGAGCCAACATTGACGATTGCTACGGAACTTAATTGACAGCTTGATGGCAGGACACTGTTAAATAGTCTTTAATATTCAATAAGTTATAAAAAGGCCTGCTGGTGAATTATTCCCCCCTTGTTCTGGTGTGGCAAATTGACCAATGCAGGTTTGACGCAAATATAGTATTTGTGTTATAGGGAGAAATATGAGATCATTATAAGTCTCCCTATAAACAAGAGGTTGTGTCGTTGAAAACTGTGATTGGAAGAGAGCCTGAAAAGCGGGTTTTAAATGCTATTTATGCATCAAAAGAATCGGAACTGGTAGCAATTTATGGTCGTCGTCGCGTAGGAAAGACTTATCTTATTAAACACTATTTTAAATCCAAAAAATGTGTTTATTTCCACATTACAGGCATCAAAAAGGGTGCCCTTAGCGTACAACTGGATCGATATATTAAAGTGCTTGGTGATGTATTTTATCCAGACGTATCGATAAAAACGCCAACAACTTGGATGACTGCGTTTGATGAACTAACGAAAGCCATTAACAAATTACCAAAGTCTAAAAAGGTGGTGCTGTTTTTTGATGAATTGCCTTGGCTAGCCAGCCAAAGATCAGGTGTACTCCAAGCGCTTGAATATTTTTGGAATCGGTATTGGGTGGACGATAAGCGGTTGAGATTAATTCTTTGCGGTTCATCTCCATCATGGATGATTAATAAAATAATTAAGAATCGAGGCGGTTTACATAATAGAGTAACGAGAAAAATAAAGCTAATGCCACTTACATTAGAAGAATCCAGGGTATTTTTAGAGCATCAAGGTATAAAGCTATCTCAAAAACAATTGTTGAAACTTTATATGGCTATAGGAGGTATTCCTTATTACTTGAAACAAATAGTAAAAAGCCTCTCACCTGATCAGAATATTAATCAACTATTTTTTAACTCGGATGGTTTGTTTTTTGATGAATTTGATGAGGTATTTTTTTCATTGTTTGATGAAGCAGATAGCTATAAAGAACTTGTGAAAATTATTGCAAAATCAAAAGATGGCCTACTAAGAAACGACCTAGAGAAGAAAAATAAATTAACAGGGAAGGGCGGATACCTGACGAAACGCTTAAACGATTTAGAGGCAGCAGGATTTGTTACAGGTTATGTGCCTTTTGAGCACAAAAGGCGAGGGACTTGTTATCGAATATCAGATGAATATTGCTACTTTTATTTGAAATGGATAGAACCCATAAAAGCCCAGTTAAAACAAGAAGTCAATACACAGTATTGGTTGAGTGTAGTTAACACGCCAGCGTATTACACTTGGGCTGGATATGCTTTTGAAAATGTTTGTTATAAACATATAGGCCATATCAGAAAAGCGCTTAGTATTCCATTGTCTGCATTAGGTTCACCGTGGCATTATTCGCCAACAACCAAGAATAGTGACGATTCTGGTGCGCAAGTAGATTTGTTGTTTGATCGGCTCGATCATGCCATTACCTTGTGTGAAATTAAGTATACAGAAAAACAATTTATTATTAGCAAGCAATATGCTGATGTGTTAATGAATAAGGTGGCGGTTTTCCAAAAAATAACGAGAACAAAAAAACAAGTTTTCATGGCAATGATTTCTGCTAGCGGCGTTAAGCCAAACCAATACGCCACTGAATTAATTAATGGGGTAGTGGTGTTAGATGATCTATTCAAAGACATATAAAGGACAGGTGTTAAGGTAGCTGCATCATCATGCTGGTGTTGCCCTGATTGATATAACCACAGAACCAGGCAGAGAGCGGCTAAATGACAGATGAGAAGGTGCAATGTGCTAGAATATTGTTTCAACAAAGCCAAAGAGAGAAGAGCACATGAGCGATGTGATGGCATTCGATACGTTGTAGTATGCTAAAAAATGACAAATAGATAGCCAGTATTAGAAAATACTGGCTTATTAGCAGGTATCAGTCTTGGTATAGCTCCCCGGTTACTTAAAGCACTGAAGCTCCCAAGAAGAACTCAGATCAAGTCTGCCAAACTGCTATTGGCTATGTAGCACAAGCACACCAAAATGTGCTGAAGTCAGTCAATGCGGCGTTGGAGCGACTCATCACTGGTCTTGTCGGTCCTGATGGTTGATGCTAGAGGGAGTAAGCGTGTTATCAAAGGGCACTTTCTATTCGGCTAAAAAACGGGTAACATCACTGATCACCTAATGATGAAATAAAATAACGGTCAAGCATGTACCATACACTCACTCAAAGGATGCTAACTCAACGGTTAACCCACCCAGGTAGGAAAAGCCCATGGGGACTGTGATTCATACCCCCCATGATCGACTGGTAAAAGCCAGCTTGAAAGATAAACGCATTGCTATTGATTTTTTAAAAAGCCATCTACCTGCTGACCTGCAACAGCGTATCAACTTGAAGACCTTGGCCCTCACCGATAAAGAATTTATACTCCCCCACTTAAAGCAGTTGCAATCGGATATTATTTATCAATGTAAGATTGACGGGCAATTGGGCTATATTTTTTTTCTCATTGAGCACCAAGCTAAACCGGATTCCCTGATGGCGTTTCGCAAAGTGCAGTATAATGTGGCCTTAATGGATGACCATCTCAAGCAAGGCCATAGCAAGTTGCCTATTATTATCTCTCTTTGCCTCTACAATGGCAAGCAATCGCCTTATCCTTATAGCACGGATGTTTATGATTGCTTTGAGGATCCGTGCTTAGCTCAATCGGTGGTTTTTAAGCCTTTTCAACTGATTGATCTTACGGTGCTATCCGATGAACAACTCAAAGCGCATGGCTTAGCAGCGTTAATGGAACTACTGTTAAAGCACAACCGTGATAAGCGGCTGGTTCGCTTTTTAAAAGGGCTACAGAGTGAAGGGACCTTGGCCCGCTTTTTCACAGCACTGGATGATAGTCATTACTTGATCAGTGTGCTACAATTTATTTTAAATACGGGGGAAGATAAAAGTCATCAAGTAGATGATATTTTGTCGGTCTTCACCCAAGCATCAAGCAGAGATAAAGAGGCGATTATGACATTTGCTCAACAATTAGAACAACGTGGCGAACAAAGAGGTATGCAGCAAGGGATAAAGCAAAGTGAATCTAAATGGAGGGAAGTTGAACGCTATGACATTGCCCGTAATCTATTGGCGATAGGTTTATCGGCTGACAAGATATCTCAAGCGACGGGTTTATCATTGGATGAGATTAAGCAGCTGTCTAATGCATAATTGCTGAGTAGTGGTATCATCCGTAGCCTAACAGCGGGCAGTGGTGGCTCATTAGCAACCCATGAGACCGCCTTTGCCAAAGAGATTCAACCATGGTTGCTGCCCTCTGGTTGACTATCAGTTTACAGGCCAAGGATCGACATGACCATGTGTTCCTTGTTAGGCTAAAAAAAGCCAGCAAACGCTTGGTTTTTGAAATAATGGCCTTTATAATGTCGGCTTGTTATCGTTTAAAAGGCAATAGAGCGTTATTATGGCAACTACTCGTAAGACTTCCACTCAACGTAAAAAACCAGGCAAACTAACCCGTAGCGTTAAACTCAAGGCCATCACCCATAAGCAAACGGCTACCCAAATGATTCAAGCGGTGGCCACCGACAATGGGCTGACCTGCAAGCAAGTCAAGGCGGTACTGGTAAGCTGGTCGCAGTTGCTGAAACGTCACCTAATGAAAGGGGGTTGCGGGGAATTGAGCCTGCTTCCCTTAGGCATTAAGGTGCAGCGGATCACTAAACCGGCGATGAAAAGTCGTCAATTACGCCATCCCACGACGGGCAAGCTAATAAAAATACCGGCAAAGCCCAAACGGCCAGGAGTGAAAGTGATCGCGCTTAAGGCATTAAGGGAGATGGTGTGAGTGTGGTGTCTTGATAACCGTTATGATGCCGTAGTTTCTCTGATTTTCCTTCCGGGTTCATCGCTAAGCGGACGAGACCCTTCTCTTGTTCTTTACCCGGGTCACTGATCATCCTGCCAGCCCAAGGTTCATGGCTCAGGTAAGCGTGGTTGGTTGCGTGTTGATTCATACTGTTGCTAAGGTTACTGATCACCGGTATCAGGGTTTATTTACTACGCACCATCGCTTAGCCCTGCGCGCTGTTTTTGTTGAGCGTGCCAAGCGATGCGTGTGATGATCAACCATCTTTAAAATAAATAGCGAATTGACTTGCTTTTGGTGTGAGTATAGGTTATACTCTTTTTAGCTTCTAGTAGTGAGCTGTGGTGTCGCAGTCATGTGATGATCTCAGGATGAGCCAC
>JAOBRC010296460.1:0-31491 GCA_027575255.1 Scolionema suvaense
GCTTGATATTTATAAGGTAAGGCTTTGTGCACATCAATGGGCCATGCAACTTGCTTATTACAGCTTTTTATAAATGTGCTTCCCAGCTCCCATGAGCTGCTCGGAAAGGCAACTTCTGGCTTTGTTAAGAGCTGAAAACAGAAATTTTTCCGGGGCTTCGCCACTGTCCCCACTTGGGGGGCTTACAGCGCCCCCCAAGACCCCAGCTGCATAATCTCGCCACACTACGCTTCGCTTGCGTGGTTCGATGATAACCACTGCCTATCAAACATTCACGCATTATCACCTTCATCTGGAAAACTCAATCTTTAAACCAAAAACAGTAGTAGCACAAAGTGCTTGGATAAATGCCTGGGTAGCATGATCACTACAGAAAGTATTTTAGGAAAAAATTAAGCCATGCAATGTCACACATGCCAGTAATGATGTCACCAAAAAAGACAATAGAAAACACAAAACTAAAATTTTCGGCCTGTATCTATAAAAAACTTTTGATGGCCAATTTATGGAAGATGTGTGTGCCAAAAAAACACAGGAGCTTTTTCGTTTAAAGCCTCCGGTTTAGTACCTGCAGCGTTTCTTCCTAAGGTGCATGCAGTTCACACAAAATAGCCTGTAACAGGCGAACGAAATAAAATAAATCTAGCGTCGCCCGTATTTTTTCCATGAATCTATCGTCTATCACCGACAGCAGTCGTTTCCTTCATCTGATAAACAACTGCTTCACAAAGTTTTGTTTTGTAAAGACCTTGTAAACGCTCTGAAGCAAAATTATTGATTCCATTGCCGATAATTTCCTTGCAGAGCCCAAGACATGCTTAATTTTTTTACCAAATGCCAAGCAATTATTACGTGAACGATTATGCCAAAGAACACGTGACAAAATTATTCCACAGCCTCATAAATACCAATCAAAGTGACCATAGCTACGTTTCACCGAAGTCTTTCCCAGCTTGCTTACTGCAAGCGCCAAATATGCCAATGAGTCTCATGCATCACAATGAATTACTATGAACCAATCATACACTCAGAAAAGTCACATGTTTGATTGGCAGATCTTAGGTGGCTACTTGTAACTGTCTGTATGCTGACCATACTGTTGATGATGCTCTGTGGATGTGGAGCGAAATATCCAGTGTTTTAATGAACAACCACAATACATGATTCGTTTGTGAATAATGATCAAGTAAAACATGTGTTGATTTCAAATTCGATTGTGTGAGTGTGGATTCTTCCCTTCGAAAAGTCATGTGACCATACTCGGAAGCCATCTTGAAAGAGGTGCTAGAAGACCTCAGTCGCCATTGCCACTCAGTGGAAAAACAGCAATAGCCCGTAAAATGCAAAGAATATTATCGGAATCGCTTAGCTGACTTCAGCCAAATTACTATGGAAGCCTTGGAAGACCGATAATATTGTTGTATTCATTGCAGGTTGTTTTGCGAATAGGCTAGTAGTTAGCTAGCTATGCGTTTATATAATTTACAAAATATTCAGTCAAATCCTCTTCTGTCCGTCACCTCAAAATGGTAGCCGTAGTAGCTGCGGGTTGTGAAGTCTGTGATGTAGCTAGCTAGTTGTCAAAAAGAAAAATGCAGCTAGGTGGACGAAGTGCTTCTGTGGTGGAATCACCATAATCAAACAAGTTTCGCCACCTAACTTTGCTTAACAACAGATGCTCCCCCTCTGCATAGGGCCTAGACCTGCTGCGTAGAGCACGGAGAACAGGGCCACAGTTCCCTCTGTGCCTATTAGCTACTATGCGATGAACAGAATAATTTGGTCTCAGTGCTTCTCTGTTCTGAGTGGTCACTCGAGTCGAGACTTCCAAAGCCTCCAGATACCCTGGCGCCAGAGTTTTCATTCCTCCGTACTGGAGCTTCAGGCTCTTAACCGTGTAAAGGATAAGAAAGCTCATTTTTAGCACAGAATCGGGACAAGCGTCCCTTATGCATATAAAGAGTCGATGGTTCCAAGGGTACTACAGGTAGTGTACCACGGGCACATCATTCGGACAGAAGTAGCGCGGGCAAACATGGGTGCAACTTGGTGTAACGGTTATGGTGAAATTTTTCCTCTAGCGGAAAGTTTGTAAATAGTAATGGGACCACATCGAAGCTACAATCCTGGAAAAGGTATATCGGACAAAGGCTAATTTTTATTATTTACATTTTTTGCTCATAGAACCAAAATCCGCTGAACTGTGAGACGAGGCTGGTATCTTTTATATTTTTTACTATGAAAGGAGCAGCAAATGCTTTTCATTTCACCCACCAGCAAAAACAAAACATACCTATATGCCTAGAGATTAGTTAAAAACGTTGGGTACCCAAATTGGGGTCCCAATTTGGGTATTTATTTGGGTACCTGTAGAATGGTTTCTATTATGTTTTACGGCTTGAAAATTCTGTCCTAAGGCCTAGTGAGGCTTATTAACCACTCAATGATGTGAGTTGCGTGCAGGAATAACTAAACAATAATGCTTTTACTTTCCTCGAAACTTTGAGTTCAGCAAGAGGGTTCCGCCGAAGAGTTGATCTCCCTAATGCACTTTGAGTGCAGCCAACTGGCGATATAATGCACACCGATTATCAAATGTGAGTTTCTGCATAATAAATATAAACATGCAGAACGTTCAGCACCGAGAATAAGGCAGTCCACGACCTCCACCTGCCGATGAATGATCCCAAACATACTGCATTGTTTCTTCTGTTAATTATCCACCCATTGCCGATAGAGTTTATAGTCAGGAAGAGAAGTCGCACTGCGAGTTCAGATGGTGGCAGCAAAGGAGATGGAATATGAGATGGAGAAAATAGAAAGAGGTTTGCGAGAAAGAACATTATTCAGTCTATTCAGACTCAATATCATAATCGTGTGAAACTGTATATTACAGCAACGTAACGAAGAGCTGATTGAAAATGAGATCGCGAGGTGCATCTTGAAGAAAGATAGTGTGCACAAAATTTGAACCTGGCATTATTTTGGAGATACAATACAGTCAGTAACCCAAATAGGTACCCAAATTGGGGCCCAAGTTTGGGTACCTAATGTTTTCAATCGACCCTATGCCTAGCGCATTATGAAGCTCTAACAAACAGGCATCCAAAATATTATCTTTCGAAAGTAGGTAAACAAATCCGCCAAATGCAATCCCACTCAATCGCACTGGTTGGCAACGCTCTTCCCATTGTTCAGCAATAATTTTTTTGTTTGGTTGGCAACATGCCATTTTAAATTTATTTCTTTCAGGTTGCACGTGTAATACTATTATTACTATTTTAAGTTGAGTAGAATAGTATAGTCCCCTTATGTTAAAAATATTTTGCACAAAAGGTTTTTTTCAGCCAAAATAAAAAATCTACCGTTTACGACTTTTGCTTGCAAAAGCATTTTGAATTGCAAGCACTTCAAGAAATGTTTTGTAGGTGTTTAGCAACTTCTGTCTACAGTCTTAGTGACTTTTCTCTAAATTACATGAAAAAATAAAAAATCAAAACCCACGCCCAAAACAATCCCTACCACACCTTCAACCAAGTGCAAAATATATTGAGACTTCCGCAAAATATAGCCTTTGCCAGTCCCCACACGCAAAGGACTAATGGTATTATCCAGCCGTAGAGAAAATCAAGCCTCCACGGCTTGCCTCCGCACGGGTTGACGGATCGGACTTTTAGGACTTTGAGAACGAGAAGGGGAAAATGCCTCCCGTTTTGTGATCGCGCCCACTTTTTCCCGATTTTGCCAATTAAACTTATTTACAGCTGTCTGACGTAATTTGGAACACGTTCGGGCAATGAAATCGTGCCAGTTTGATACTCTGGAGGTTGCTATGGCCCTGAAGTCGGTTGGTCACGTCGATTTTTTGGTGTTTTGAGATATATGATCAAATATTGACTATACATGGCTTTGAAAAAAGGCCGAAAAATGATGAAATTCTAAACAATTTTTCAACTGATTGTTGCAGACACCATAAAAATGCCAAAATATGATTCTTCGATAGTCAGAAATAATAAGCCTCTGAAGCAAAACCCATGTTTCTTCCCCTCTATCCTGATTTGCACTTGTGGCTAGGTAGTGTCGACCTATTTTCATTTACTCATCGTAGGGGACATGGCGAAAACGCACATGCGTGCCAATACACTTTGACCAGGATTGTAGAAAATGTTAGTATGATCTCACAACATGAACAACGTACCAGAGGACAAGCTTTAACTGCACAAAGTGTATGATCCCATACAGAATCATTATACCATGATTTGTTTCTAACAACGACTCTGAAGTATTGTTCCTATTTTTTTTATGTCCGCGCATTTCAGAAACATTAAGTCTAACCCCACCGCCATCAAAAACATTGGTGGTGAATAAGAGTTTCACTGACCTGGTTCTGACGAGAGGTGGTAGCAGGGGAGGAGATTGTGCAGTAAATACATACAAACTTGAAATTTCTAACCAATATTAAGATCAGGGCAACAATGAATCGTGCCTTTGGTTGCTCAGTTTGGTATTTCCTTGTGAAGCACAAAGGAGATGTCCTCTTTGAGGGACAGTTCTGTGATAGTACTGGTCCTGGGCCAATTACATTCAGAAACACAACACTGTTGCAGCATCACACTTCCTACTGGCACTTGCAACACTGCAGTCTTACAATCTCCTGGCTTCATGTTCGCAACCAACATTACATATACAATAGCGTGCAGATTTCCAGGCTTCAAAATTACGCCATATAAGGTATTATTTAAACTCTGACTTGCATTATATTCATTGGTACTTTTTGCATGCTATAGGAACAACAAGCAATAGTTTAAATAAAACTCAGTAGAAACAAGAGCAGAATGATACCAGAGCGTATCCCCTGAACAGAGTAGCAATGAAGAATACGTATACTGTATTGTTTTGACTACAATCCAAAAAACATAAACAACCGTGGTATGCGTAATTTAATTTAAATTACTACTTCACCTTACTATGAAGTTCACACATATAGAACTAAATAGAAAGCCTTACCTCCTGCAGCTGTTGTAGCTAAAAACAAGAAATGGAAGAATTTATGCACCAGCATACTATACAAGCATGAAACGACAAAACGTGCAAATAAAAATGTTAAGATTATTATAACAAAAATAGCATGGTAGAGTCCTGGAGAAACAAAATCAATCTTCATTTCTATTTTCGGCAAATCAAATATATCACGTGATGGAGCTTAGGTGAATATATATCTTATCTTTGTGATGATAGTATTTTACTTGCCTTGTCTCCTAATTTAACTTTTGACTCAAAGTGGGGCATTTTTTTTGTATTCCAACTAAGGATTTGTGAGAATTTCTTCAGATAGGTCTTAAAAACAGACCCTAAAATTTTCTGGCAAATGGAGTCCAGCTGTTACTTGGTGATGTTCCCTACTTTTTTGACCTTCAAACAATAATCTTAGTTTGATTGTTGAAATATCAGCAAATATTAGCAAACCAAAACTTTGTGAGTTAAAGTAGGGCAAAATTGGCCTATAATCAGGAAAGTCACAAAAGTGTATGTTCAAAAAAAGTCCAGCAGTCTGTCATTATGATTTTGTCATTTTATACCCTGCATAAATGACAAGTTTTTTACATTACTTTATGCTACTCAACTCCCTCTAATAGTACGACAACGATACTTTATGCTACTCAACTCCCTCTAATAGTACGACAGCCAAACAAGCCCTGAAGGAAGCTTTCAAACGGCAAGAGTTGAAGAGGAGTGATTAAAAGTGCACAGTTTAAGAACGAGCTCTTAGCAGAAATTAGTTTTCTGGTAACTGCTGTGTTTCAGTGATACACATCAAAATGCAAAATTCAGGGCGCAACAGGAAAATTTTAAATTGATCATAACGTGACCACAAAAGTGATGGTTTCTATAAATTTTCCAACATAAAGCCAGTACTCTCTAACAGAAGTTCTATTCTAGCACAAATCTGCTTTCTAATCATACTGCAGAATGTTCATGAGTTTGATGCCGGAAGGAGCTAAAAACACGTTTAACTTTGATCCTGATAATAATCTAGTATTTGACCTATTTTTGGAGGTGTATTAAAATCTCTTCTGTCACGGAGAGATGGGGAAGTCTAACGTGTTACAACATGGAGGTGTATTAAGATTTCTTCCGCTCTTTGAAAAGGGTGACTGGAAGATCTGAAGTGGTACAGCATGGAGGTGAAGTAAAAGATCTGTTCCATTCTTAGATAGAGATGCGGGGAGATCTGACGTGTTGCAGCATGGAAGTAAACTAAGATCTGTTCCGTTCTTAGGCAGAGATATGGAGAGATCTGAGGTGTTACAGCATGGAGGAGGCATAGTAAGATCTCTTCAGTCCTTCGACTTCAGTAGGAAGATGGGAAGGTCTGACATTTTAAAACATTGATGATTCGAGAGATTAGAAATGTCTCGAAAAGACATTTTCATCCTGTCGCTTGCTCACGTTTGCTCATGTCTCTATAACTAACTATGCTAATCTTACTGGAAAGATGATCGTAATCCTACAAGATGCGCTGTGAGACAGCTTTAGGTCTATTTAAATCAAGCATTTAAATCTCTTCTGTACAAAGCATAGTCGAGACCGTGTGGTGGGGAATGCTAATTATCTTTGAAGCTATTTCCTGAAATAATATAAGATCGCATGCACTGGATGTTTGTAGTCTTTATCGGATTCTCGTTACCTTGGAAACAATTTCTATTATTGAGAAAGGAGCATGCAAAAATCGGGGACTCCATGAAATGCGGTCTGCGGACACTATAATACCAAAGGACGTAATCTTATAATTTCATCACCGAATCGGTTTCCAAGCAGACAATATCATACCCCGAGGATACAGATAGCTGTAAGATGTGCGTTGCTATCACAAAGTTGGATTATGGATTTTTTGAAACTCACTGAATGATAAATTTAGATTACTCAGTCCAATGATAATAAGATAAGTCATACACCAAAGACTGACTTGGCACGCTATGTTGCGCCATTACGCCATGTGTGCTGCACGTAGGTAGCAACTGATACGCATGCGCATTTAAGGCCGGCATATGGAAAAACGCTGCTCAATCTCGCATACTGAACAGTCCCTCTAAAAGATCATGTGTTTTGATTGGTGATTTTTCTGTAGGAATATATCAGCTTTTAATTGGTTATCAGAGAATGACGAAAAAGATTGGCGTGAGCAGCACGTTGCAGCAACCACTCACCCCCAACTGCTCTTTCCCTGCCAGCCACTGGCCTCATCTAAGTATAATAAAAGGACCAGATGAAGTCTACTGAAGACGCATTCATGCTGAAGAAATAGCAGTGATAAAAAAATGCTCAAAATTAATTCTTTCTGATCATAGATGCACAAGGTTTTGTTTGTTTGTTCGAAGCAGCGCCAAGTCGTCACTTCGCGGCTGGTTGAACAATACAATACTCGTCCCAATCTCGTGACTGCGTAACTCGACTAGACGTCTCGTACAGCAATCACTCGATTAGACTCGTACTGTATTATTCAACCATCCTCGAACTCGTACTGTAACTAGTACGAAAAGCAATTTAGAATGAAAGCCAAGCTTAAATACAACAACAATCCCAACCTGATCAGAGAGAGTTTTGGTGGCAAAAACGCTCAATGTTCCACCGTCTCTTTTTTGTTCACTTTTAATCGTTGTTGCCAGTAAATTTATTTTGCTTAGATTATTTTGTCTTCTTTTAGATTACTCAAGACAGATGTCGCTACTCCGCAATAAAAGTTTACATCACAGCTACTACTCTATGCGTTATAAAATGGGCAACTCTAAACTCTATTCCTACCAGGCGTGACCCATGTCGGTTTGTTTTTTTCGCAGAGAGCTCCCGGCTAGATGGGCATTTTAAGAGGAAGTTTTGGTGACTTCTCAGGAAATTCTCTCCTCAGAATGTTCCCATAGGCAATCGTTTTTTCGAAATAAGGACAACTTCACATCAACGTTTGAGGCAAAGTAGCAGGAGAAATGAATAATCATGACAAAACTGCATAAAATGAAGTGATATGAACCATAGACCATCATTTTTAGCGAATTTTCAAAAAAATGCTATTTTGGGCCGATTATTACAACACATCAGATCATGAGTGATTTATGACGTAAGCATATTTATCCTCTGCGAAATCAGTCACATATAAATGCTTAATGTTCGTGCAAGGCTGCAGGTAAAGTAAAACAGAAGGCGCCCCCTCACCCCATCCCAGGAACCCCCCAAAGAGCCATTGAGAAATTGCTGGCTCTTGAAATCAGCTTGAAAAAGATTCGTTGATTTTCTGTTTTGGTGGCTGTGTATAGAATTGAAATTTGTGTCCTCCATGATTTTGGAGATGTATTTCAGGCTCTTTTAGCCTTCCTTCAAGACTAGTGCTTCGTCCTTTAACATTTCTGTAAAGCATCTAACATTCACAGCATCAAGTTTCAATTTTGTCTAGCAGTTCAGTGTGTTCTGTTGCTAAATAAGAATGGGACTGCACTAGTCTACCTTCACTCAAGACCCTCACAATTTAGAGCATACAAAAGATGAAGTAAGAGTCTTGAACGAAGGCTGAGGCTCTGTTTGGTGTGTGCAGGTTTCTCCATGTTCCTTGCATCCGATGATGGTTTGTTCGCTTCATCTATATACTACTCGCCACGTCAACATACAGAGAGAAAGCAAATTACCCACAAGTTGGTAATCTTGCGTCGCAAAGGGGGACCATAAATATCATTCTGGGTCGTTTGAACAGAGCTGAATGAATATCGGACAATAGGATTTGCAAGAATGAAATTCCAACGGATGGATTAGTCGCTCCAATTCTTTGATAATGTCATGTAAAGTTGCATCAAAAATCTGCAAACAAATTCGCAAGAAAAAAGAGCTCCTCAATGCCCGTAGACTAGCATGAGTCGTTCTTTCTTACTCGCCACACAGCCATAACAAGAACACCGAGTCAGCGATATTGGTGAACTGCCGTGTGAAGTTCTGAATGAAGGATAGGACTTATCTAGTCTACAAAATCCGCTGTTTTAAGTCAAAAAATGTTTGAATAACTTGGCAAAAAAGAAACAAAAGTAGAAGATTACTTTCTATACGTCAGAGATTCATGTGTACGGCTGACAAGGGGCGGACGAACCTGAAACCTGGTTCCGTGATATTGTAATGTGGCTTGTGTGTATATGTCTTACCTGCAAAAAAAAACTAAAAGTCATTAGGGTTAATCGCAATTCATTGATCGTTACTTTACAGCGTGGGTTTTTAGTCCCGCATATAAACGTCAAAAATGGTTCAAAGTGGCTTTAACAGGGATTGATGATCAAAAATGAAATTTTAACAGATGATAGAGCACAACAAAACGTGGGATTTCCCATCACCATTGTAACAAAGTTTTGCTTAGTTCAGGAGTTATTCCCTCTAAAAAGTCTAGCAGCTACCATCTTGGCATTTCCAATCCTTTATGATGTCATTGGAGGCCGTTGCTAAGCATTGCTGTTGCCTTAGTAACACGAAAGTTTTTGCTATTTTCTGTAATGTATCTCAAATGTATTTCATAACTTTCTGATGAAATGAAAGAGGCAACCCTCAACAATAATTCAGTGTTGACTAGTTTTGAAACAAAATGAAGAGTGATTATTCGAGTGTGACCCCAGTGACATCATGCATAATTAGTGGCAAGGTGGTGACTGTTGGACTTGGGGACTGAATATCTCCACAACTAAACGAGCTTTTGTTACAATGTTGATGGGAAATCCCATGTTTTGCTGTGCTCTCTTATCTGTTAAAAATTCGATATTGATCATCTCTCCTCTTTAAAAACCGCCAGCAAATAGTGACCGAATATAACTATGAGAAGTTCATGTTATTTTGCTCTATGTGCTCCCAGAAACTGAGAGAGTTTTGCGCCTCGCGTTCCTCATGGTTTGCATGTAGATTTCTTTCAAGGGGTTTATCTAGCAGCTTCGTACAATTTCAGTCAACTTCGCAAACATCAAGTGGCAATATTCCATACTTGATGAGGCAAATTTAAAGATACAGGATCCGATGGAATCTTAGTCCCTGATTCCTTTACGCACACAAACGGCACATCACATACGGCACATCACAAACGGCACATCACAAACGGCACATCACAAACGGCACATCACAAACGGCACATCACAAACGGCACACTGGCGAGATATGCTATGGAAGTGATAAGCTGATAAAGCCTGCAGCAAGTATAAATTGAGGCTTGAGAAGAGAAAGACTGATCAAGTCTATGAAGAGTAGACGAACTGCCAGTAGGAATCTGGATCTAAAGTTTTGCGGCCATAGGCAGTACCCAAAGAAAGGTATTTTCATCCTTATGCTCAATTTGTGAATTCCGTTTTCTACCAGAAGTTCAGATCTTTCCCAAACCCTTATATACTATTTTAATTTCCCAAAAACCATATATACTATACAATTGATTTATGAAACTATGTGACCCGTTCCGTGTTTTTTTTACTTGGAATAGAACTAATTTTGCTCCAAATAATTAACATTTTTTTATATACCTATCGGCAACATTTAGAGCAGAAAGACGCTGACCGTAAAATTGAGAAACGCATGTCTCTATTCGGTTGAGCTATCATCATGGATGTTTCATAACCTTATATAAAGTTCGAATGTATTGGATCAGGGCAACATACTTTTCTCTACCTCTTTCTAGTCTGGGAACGTAATAAGAACCAATTGTTACAACTGGTTTCTATGGCTACCAGTCCAGACGTCATGACTCATCGAATTAAGATGAACAAAGACAAATTGATCAGGAAAGTACTCCAGACTGTTCATGAGAAATATTGGCCTAAGATTTTTTGTTTCCTAAACCCTCCTTTGCTCAGGACTCATTCTACGACGCTTACGGAGAAAAATAAAAAAATAATCCGTCCTGAGCCCTGTTTACTCGATCAGCTTGGAAATACGCAGCATCACCAGATTCGATGTCAATGGCAATTTTTCCTGCCTGAGAATCGTACACATTGGAATTAAATGGATCGCTATGTTCGTGCTGAGAGACATGATGGTACCATAGAAAACCTTGACTCACATAACTCTGGCTTGCTAATCCAGACCTCTGCTAATTGCAGAAGCGCGCCCATAATGGCAGCAAATTTGTTTTTGGCAGATTGACACCTTTTTCCTAGTACAATTCTTCCTCGTCCAATTCAAGAATGCTTTTGGGTGAACCAGCGTATGCAAGTCAAAATTTCTAAAAAAAAACGATGTGACATTTTTGTTTGTACAAGCAAGAGAACTGTAGCTAAGCAAAGCATGGTCCTTAGTACAAACCATCTACCATTTGTGTCGAGTTTTGAGCCTTGCATTTTAAGTTGTCCCTTTATCAGACAATACTAATTCCCTTTTTATTATTTTAAACATCTACCCACGTTTAAGCAGAATAAACTTTGATGCATCCTTTTTTTAACAGTTACACTCCTTTTCATGACTATCAGTAAATTTTGGCTCGGCTTGGAGATTCTTACCATCGCTTTAGCTTCCACGTTCAGGATTACTTAACTGATGTTTAGATTTTAGAAGTTGTTTATATTTTCTGAAGTCTACGCACTCCAATATCGTTTCAAATATTCATTCTCATGCTGTTTTCATTCAAATACGTTTATGTATTCCGGTTAAAAAATTACAAATCCATCATCAATTCCAGCGACACAGCAGAACTTTCCAAGGTATTAGATCAAGTTGAAGCTTGAATGATGCGCATTACTGATGCTTAAAACTTTTGCAAATCTCAGCTTGTAATACTTATAAAAGTGATGCTTACAGAAAAAGGCATAACTGCTTAAATAACTTGTAGATCGTTTCTATCTTTCCGATGCCGTTCTATCAGCAGCAGAAAACCAAGAGCGTTCAATTTGCATCTTTTGACGAATCTTCCACCTGTACCTGTTGATGATAGCAAATTTGACGAAAATTGAAAGAAGCTGACAGAATCAGCCCGTAACAAATCTTTACACAAACCATGAGGAATACATCGCACAAACTCTCTGTGTTGCCAGGGAGTATATAGAGCTACAAAGCACGAACTTGCCATCGTATTTTCAGTCACTATCTAGTCTATGGGTCGCTGGAGTCTGCAAAATTCAATTGTTGAAATATGCACTCATTCGATACCAAACCATTCATTCAAAAATTGAATATTTTCAATCAATTGCAAAATATATACATTCGATTGACCACTAGATTCAATATATACTCTATGGTTGGCAAAACATCCATGCAATCAATTCCAAATGAGAATGGCCAGCAGATTTATCATTGCATTCAATACAGCAAAAACCTTTCATTCAATACAGCAAAAAATATGGCGGTCGTTTCAAAAGCCAATGGTCTGGACCAACACCTGCAACGCTGCGCAAAAAGGCTTTTTTCGGCCAAAATCAAAATGGGCTTTTTACGACTTTTGATTGTAAAAGCACTTTGAATTGTATGTGGTTCAAGAATGTTGTTTGCAGGTGTTTAGCAACTTCTGTCCATGGTTCCGGTGCAGTTTCTAGCATTTTGGCTAGATCGAATTCCACAACGTTTGTTCCCAAAATAACCTGAAAATTGAAAAATCCCAAGCTACGCCCCAAAATAAGCCCTACGACACCCAGAGGATATCCTAAAAATGCCAAAACATGATTTATCAAAAGTCAAAAATAGTTTGTCTCTCAAGAAAAATCCACCCACCCGCGCTGATTTGCCGCTCGGTACTTGTCGATCTATTTTCATTTACTCGTGGCAACGATTTTAATGTCGTTGCTCGTGGCACGGAATGTTTCAAAAACCCGCATGCGTGCCAATATTTTGACTGGGATTGTGCGGTGAGCGTCAGAATGAACACTAAGTTTTGACGCGTAATTTCAGAAAAATTCGATCCTCCGGTGATACTGCCCGTAAAGCAGCCAATGGATGCGTGAGTTATGACGACGACTCACTGAAGATATATACCATTACTGTCTTTATTATTTTCAAAATAAGTTATCGCTCGGAACCTATGCATAAATTTTGCCACTAACGTGAAGTTTAAGAATTCTGTTCATTTGAACAACTAACTCCGCATAATTTCTGCGGATGTCAGCATTTTCGTTTAAAAAACATTAGCACAAACGTGTAATAATTAAGTGAAGTTGTTCACACCTATGAAATCAGAACGCAAGAAGGCCTTTAGGTTGGTTCAACTGTTTTTAGAAATTTTTTTCCTGCGAAGCAAAGGAAGGTTAACGGCGAGCCTCCGATTCGAGGAAAGGCCTGGCAAATCTCTGTTGTCAGTACATTTTCCAAACTCGAGGTCAATCTATGATGCACCAGAAAAGATCTAAATTACGCTGAGGTTTACTAAACGTTTCTGGAAAAAGAGAATTTCGCTGCTAAAAAAAATCTGCTTCAGCACACGCTGTTCTGGTGATATTCACAGAGATGTTAGAATTGAAAAGAAACATGTTTTGTTCATATATGTTTCGTATGGTACCCACGCTAGACTGACTCAGCAACATCACTTGTCAGCACTGTTGACACTGTCAAATCACAAAGCACTTCACAAATACCGTAATGCCTCGAATTAGCGCCCGGGCGCTTATTTCGAGGGGGCGCTCATTTAAAAAACAGATTTACGAAAGAAGAAAAAAAAGAAAAAAGTTTCCATGTTTATATGCTGAAAAAGATAAAAATAAGATTGTAAGCTGAAGGAAACTGTACTGTTTATCAACATCTCTTACTATATCACCTTTCAATTATTTTCTTGTCGAAAATTTGAATTAAGCACCGGTTTCTGAAGATCTGACGGTGGGCGCCTATTAGAAGGGTGCGCGCTTATTTGAGGGAGGCGCTTATTTGAGGGGGTACTTATTCGAGGCATTAGGGTAAGTCAAATCTCTTGTGAAAAACACATCACACAAAAGGTGGAAAAGTGGAGAAATACATACAATGAAATAATATGAGTGATAAGAAAGGACTAATATATTATAGCATGTAAGAGAGAAAAAAAGAAAAGAAAGGAAAAGAAAAGGGATCAGAAGAAAGAGGAAGAAGACTATGCATTAATTGTAAGAGAATTCCACTTTAAATACGTGGTGTTTTCACGCATTCTGCTTATATTTGGTCGGTACAGATTGTACTTTTTGAGTTGAGAATAGCTTATGATTAGCCGAAACATGTCCTGTTTTGGAATAAATAGCGTATTTTCTCTCCTCAAGATTTTGAGAAATACTTTAAGGGGATAATTTTTGCGTGAATTTATTTTTGCGAGTCCAATTTTTGAGGCGTTTTGCGTGAGTAGTTTTGAGAATCAAGGAGGTACTTAAGCGAATGCACATCAAAAAGAGAAAAGGAGGAAGTAATTGATATGCGTATAGATAGAAAAAAACGAGCCCAAGCAAACTGCTATTGTTTAAAGATCGAAAAACTTGTTGTGTTTGCTTTTGAACAGGTTATGACGTCATTTTGATACATTTTGCGTAGATTTAAATTCTCGAATTTGGCAAAAATTCATAATATTTGTAAAAACTAATTCTCAGAAAACCAGAAACAAACAAGGACTCTAGCTAAAAGCCTTCTCTATCACTCATTTGTCTTTTACACTCCTGCACATGTGTATAGCTACTCTCCTTTATCTTTGCAGTCACATAATTGATTTCACTTTATTCATATTGATTTACTTACAGATACCAAGTTTTCCACAGGCGACACTGACACGTGAAATTGTGGCTGCTCATCAACAGCATGAGCGTTGCTAACTTTTGCCTATGCGCGCATGCGCATGCAACATTGTTAGCTAGGAAGGTATATTGTTGCAATCTTGTGTCTCAAGAAGAAAAGAAATTCAACTCACATCTTCGATGTCTTGAGAGCCTGCCCAGATCCAATGCGTGACTCCATGTTGCGAAAAGCACGAAATTACATAACAGTTTTAAAATGGTAGACATAGCTGTGATTCAACGTACTTTCAGCTTTTCCAGAACACAGTTTTACATTGTATGCCGAATGAAGCGGCCTTCTTTGGCAAGTCAGGCAACCGATGAATGCTGTCAAAGATAATAGAAGTCAGCCCGTGGGTGAGGGGCACGGTTGCTGGAGAGCAGAGAGCTTTCAGTGAATAGAACAGCCATTATCTCAGATGTATTTTGCCTTCCGGGGGTAGGGGAGATTGTTCTTAACATCACGTTCCGACTCGTGCAGCGGCCTAAGGTCCTGCCTGTATAATTACCTATTGAATGTTGCGTGCTCTGCTGGGTACGAGCTGATTAAGTGACCGGACAGAGAGAGTGATCGCAAGAAACGAAGCATATGGTGGCAAAATTGACTTCTAAAAACTAAAATTTGCCAATAGAGATGTTACTTGGTATTAAAGTTTGCTTTCGTTCTTTAAATATTGTTGTCATAAAACGTGCCATATGTAGATCCATATATGGGTAACCAATTCTGCTCTCAATGTAACAGCGAAGAAACAGAAGGTGTGTTTCCTAAGACAGCAGCCTTCTCTGACCAGAGTTCAATTTCTAGCATAGTTTCCATCACGTTACGCTTGTTTTACACGAAACCCACTTATAAGAAACTTGCGTCTCACGACCCTAAAAGGGTTAAACACGTTAATAGTTGGTTGAGCTTGCTGATTAAGTTCAGAAATCTTTCTCTGAGTGAAAAACTATACCCTTCTGCGATGGCCGAAGACACAACAGTTTTATTACACGTTTTTTTTCATAAGAAACCCGTTTATAAGAAACTGACTAGTACAGCCTGTCAAAATTTAAGAAACTTTTAACTATTAAACGAAAATGAGAGAAAAAAAGGTAAGAAACTCCTCAAGTATTGCGCGCAAAATATCATTATTTTTTCACAGGAAAGTCAAACATACTGACATTTTCTTGAAATCTGAACACGTTAGTGGCATAGGAATCCTTATTGCAGCATTTTTCTTGCAGCAGTTTTCATATTATGGTTTCTAAGATGCATATCATGACTTTGATGCATTGTTTGATTGTTTGATTGACGTTATGTTCTCTACAAACATTTCATTTAAGAAACCGAATAAGACTGGAATTTAGGTTTGGCACAAAAATCACCCAAAAATTAAGACGCCGATATATATATCTCTATTCAAGCTTTGGAGGATCAATGTTCTAAATTAATTCCGCTGCATCTCTAGTACCTATACATTTTCAGTGAAGCTTTTATATGGTGAAGTTATCATATAAAGTATGCTTAAAGGTACAATTTCTGATAGGCGTCTGAAAATGAACGTTACTACTTTGAGCAAAAGTATTTCTATTCAACGTATAAAAAAAACAATATATAGTTTACATACTTTTTGAAGTCAATCTTCATATAATATTTATGCTTTTGGCAAATTGAAATTCTAAGTGTTTGACCAGGATCGGAATTTATGGCTGAATAACGAAATTCCAGAATTGAGCATCAACATAAAGACAATTTTTTTTATGATCGAAATAATTAATAATTAAGATTTAGAGTCCTAGTGGCAAGGCTGTTACTTTGCATAAATATTCCACTAAGTTTTTATATGAAGATGCTTTCGGATCTTGCCCCTTTGATCTGTAGAGCTTCTACTTAGCGTGCAACCAGTTGAAATTGAGAAGTCAACATTCAAGATTTACTTGATGACACGAGAAATAGTTCTGCTCCACTTAATTTGTTGCTTGGGATTGCAAAATGATAATGATTTCAGTAGTTAAGTTAGCACAAAAAAACTAATCTCCCCTTTAGTAAACTGGGCTGCCAAGGTTAAAATCTTTGTTCAAAAGGATATGCTCGCATAAAAAATGAATCACATGACACGTTTTTTTTGTAGGAACGAAGTTTGGCTTCGATCGAGACAAATTTGTTTGGTTTTCCATAGATTTCACAGTAAGAGACCCATTGTTTAGCAGTCAGTTACTATATTTTGCCTGCCCAGACTATTTTTCTGTCGATTGAGTACCAGAACCATGATATTTGGTAACAATAGACATTTTCTGTGAACTTTACCTGAAAACCAGCGAAGAACATGTTTAGGCTTAATTCTGACGTAAGATAAGAACATTGAAGCCTTGGTCCAAAAAACTGGATGCGAACATGTTCAATAAGGGGCGTCATTTCTGTTCAAATATCGGACGGGCTTATGATCCAAATGTTTTCTTGAGGCAAAAACGTCCCGTGAAATCCCTATATTCCGAGGGCATCAAATGTATCAAGTAACGTGTTTTCGCATTGTACGTGGCATATGTCTAAATCAATCAGTAGCGCCAAGCGGCAGAAAAGTTGATATTTTTTACTGCGATATCTTGAATGATTGAAATTGAAAAATATTGGAGGGGCTCGAACCTCCTCTATAGAAACTACGTCCCTGGTTCATAGTATATAAAAGTCATGATAGTAAAAACTGAGGGGCGCTCCTTCCTTTACCCCCTGTCAGTGCAGTCGTAACTGCTCGCTATTGTGAGGTGTGTGTATGACTTCTTTTCATCATACTCATCGTAATTGTCAACCTGAAAAATAGTACGTTTGTATTTACGATCTCCACCGTAATTCCCATTTTTAGCATTCATTACACTTTGCAGTCGCCCATTCTCTCAAGTTTGTGCACTACCACAATTCGTGCACAAGAAGGGGAGTAAATCTTAACAACTAGAAGTGGTGTGTCTAATGGGATTCTTTCTAAGTTTACTGACTGGAGACTTTCAAATATTCAAAAACTGCTGACTATAGATGCATTCTCTTCCGTACGTTCAGATTACAGTCCTTTGTCACCTCATACAAATTGCCATGTTAGCTTGTTGTCCGACGGATGAAGAGCTCACCTTAGAATAAATTTTTCCAATCCACTCTTTGACTCACAATTAACGACTGTTTGCTGTTTCGAGGAGATTAGACCAGCCATCTCTTTAGAAAGGCCTAAAATGTGAACAACCTTTTAAGGGATCATGGTATGGGTTGACTCATAGCAGCGCTTCAAGGGGAAGTATGCGATGAGTGTCTGAAAATATATGTTAATATTTTGAACAAAATTAGTTCCATTCAACGTACGAATAAGCACGGTATGGGTTGCATACTTTTATAACTTATTTTGTGATTTCTGTGATTGCAATGTTTTTTAGCACATGGAAATTGCATGGGTTTGACCAGAACATGAATTTAGGGTGGATAACGAACTTAAAGAATTGAGCCTCAAGATCAAGATACTCTTCTTTTGGTAGTCCACCTATGGTCGAAATACTTTAGATTTAGAGTCCTAGTGGTAATGCTGTTACTTCGTATAAATAATCTAGAAATTTTTGATTTTAACGATTCTGTCGAATCCTGTCCCTTAAAGGCCGAAGGAAGCAATATGCGTTCTAGCAATAGAGCTATCTTCAGCTCTAGTATGGCGCATGAACAGTTGATAACCAGAAAGTGCAATTCATGGTTCCTATGAAGAACAGACAAACCTGCGAGGATTGAATTTATTTACAAGACAAGGAATACCGTAAATCCTCTAATGAACGCTCTCCTTCTTTTAAAAGCCCCCTCCGATAAACGCCTTCTAAAGACACAAATTATTCAATAACGCCCCTCTCTTTCAAACCCCCTTCCCCAGAGGGGCTGTAGCAACATAAAAGGGACAAATCTGAAGAGCGTCAGAAACATGCGTTGACATGATATTCAGGAGTTAGATAATATAAGAAAGTTCATTTATTTTGTATAATGGGCACTCGAAATAATCAAAACACTGTCTAAAAAAGTTACTGAAGGTTATAATAAAAACATTTTTAAATAAGCGCCTCCCTCTATTAAGAGCCCCTCCAAAAAGCTTGAAAAATTGAATGAAAACCTCGGGCGTTCATTAGAGGATTTACGGTAAGACTAAGTTTTGGTCTTCAAGTTATATCTTGCCATATCAACTGCATAAATCAAACCCTTGATCAAACTTGAAATTTCGTCATCACATCGACGATTCACAATGGCTTGGTTTCCCTCCCATCCACCCCTTGCAATCCAACACCAACACACTTATGCACTTTCATACTTACTACTTGTCTGTGTATACAGAAGAGTGGACTGAAGGCTGAGTTGCCACTTGACATATCCATGCAAGATGGTTGGAAACGAAGCATATCGAAGAGATTTTTCTATCTCGGAGACGGCTGCTTACCAGTGGGCGGGGCAGCCACTGGGAACGTGTTCACTAACGTCCGAACTTGTATAAATATAGTGACAGGGTTGCCACAGGAAATTGAAAACAAAATTCCCTGACTTTTCCCTGACCATTATATGAATGTCCTTTGGAGGCTTCCAAAAACAAGTTAGGAAACTGTACAATTTTACATAGTGTCAGCAAAGAGTAAAATGAAGCTGGGGCAGGGTTGGTACAGCAATGGAATGCAACTATTCCCTGACTTCCTTTGGATTTTCCTGTGTTTCCTCTGATTTCAGTGAAACACTTATGCCGCATCTGAGTTTCTCTAAAATGGACCTATTTCGTCTGACCACTAAAACTCATAATTTTCTTCATAAACTGCGTTGTTTAACATTTGTCAAGACAAAACAAAAAACCCTAGCGGCCATAGCATGCGACAGAAATTTTTATATTTTCGCTGGAATACATCGTCAACAAACTATTTTTTCTAATACGGATTCACGAAATCAGAAAAACATATTCAGGAATTAAATTATAACATCAAGTGAAACAAGAGTCAATCATAACATCAAGTGAAACAAGAGTCAATTATAACATAAAGTGAAACAAGAATTAATTACGACATGAAGCGCAACAAGAATCAATTGTAACACAAAGTGCAGCAAGATGCAGCTGCTTTGAAAAATAGCACTGTAAACATTCAATCCTCAAGTGTGACACAACTAAGAAACTGCTTCTTGAAACGTTTCCGTTCTCGTGGAACATTTGTCAAAACATGAAACAACACGCAATCTAATAAACAATGAAATGCAATGCAAAGGAATGACTAACAAAAGAAGATAAACAATGCTCAAGTCAACCGGAAACACTAAGAAATTAATAAAAGAAATACCAACAGTGAAACTACGCAGGAACAGCCATCAGTCATATCATTTTCTAAAACAGTTTGTATCTGAACAGTTTAAAAATAGAACTTTGCGGTTACATACTTTTTGATACAAAAAATATCATCAGAACATCACAGCTCGACAGACAGCCTCTGCAAAGCAAACTTCAGTTTCACATCACCTTGAAACATAATTTTGAGATACCAAAACAAATCCACAAACGGTTCAAGGAGATACCACTAGCCACCATGCTATTAAAACAATGGCATGTCAATTTAATAGCAATGAAATGTCAATTTTTCCAACAATCTTTAGGAGAACACAATGCCATTCTAAAATTCTACGATCGGAACACATCGAGTATCAACAAAGAATGTTAAAAAATGTCCAAAAAACAAAGCAAGAAACAAGAAACATGTTTTGAGAATGCAGCCAGAATTCAGTAATATTAAGGAAAACGTAAATACGACAAGGGAACTACGATAATACAAAAGTTATGTATCATAATTGTTTAAATCAGTACTTCACATCACATATACAACAAATCTCAAGTGATATTTTACAGGACTAAAATGACACAGTGTGATACATTTTTAGCAAATAAAAAAATAAAGTCTTGCTTAAAACGTTTCCCCTGACTTTTCCCTGATTTGGGTCATTTCTAAACATTTTTCCCTGATATCGTTTTTTCCAGGTTTTCCAGGTCTTGTGGCAGTCCTGAGTGAAATGTCGCTATTCTGACATTGAAGATAAGCCCTTCTTTTTACCCGACTGAATTTTGTACACAGTCATGGATATAAAGGCAAAAAAAGACATCATGAAAGTTGGTCAACTTAAGGGTAGGTTTCTTATATCCAAGAACAAAAGGATTTAAATTATGCAAGTATCTGTTTTTTAAATTTTCTGGTTTCAGAGTAATATCAGATTTTGAAGGTTTGTAATTTGCAGACCAGATATTATATAAACCTACAGCATTGCATATCTCATTTCTCGCTATCCTACTAGAAATGTGATGCAAAATAGATGTTACCAGATCTGGTCAGTAAAATACGACTTATAAGAGTAAAATCAATGAAGCCAACATTTCTTTTCTGAAACTTGACATGTTGGGAACATTCCATGCAAGCTACTGATTACTCCCTCATCTGAAGGTTGACCCACTGAAGCCCAGACTATATATAATAGCAAGAAAAAGCAAGTGCAATACACTGCGAGCAGAAAATGAAATCTACATCACGAACACATCAGATCAGTAACAAGCGCAGCAGCATGCCTGCCCAAAAAGACATATAACACATAATCTGCAGTGTGCCAAATACATATGAGTTAAACAACTAATTGAACTGCTCTTAGGATCCTAATAGAAGGGAGGACGCTTATTAATTTTTGGATTTTTTTGCCGACATCCGCGTATTAATTTCTTGCATCTCATACTTTTTTCACCTCAGGAGTAAAACATAGGGTTCTTCAGATTCTTAGAATTGACATGTTATGTGCTTAGAAGCTTTATTTTGTGAAAGAAGTGTTCATAACTATGTAGTATATCTTGATATAGTGTTTCTTAAAGCTATCCATGTTTTCCGATCCCCAAAAATAATTTGTGCAAAGATTTTCGAGACTTTCCATATTTAGAACCCACCGCTTATTAATTTTTTGTCCAATTTCCGACCCCCCAACTATTAGGTACCATAGAGTAGGGACATAACATCATCAAGCATCAGAGCTTAGAGTTGACTTGAAAAAGTCTCACTTAAAAACACCTCGATTACCATGTTTGGAGAAGCTCCTGAAGGGAGCTCCCCGCATCATTATTCGCTGAGTGGTGAATATCAGGTCTGAAGATGAGGTAAGACTCACTCGAGCCAAACAACACGCTCAGCCCAAACAACAGCAAAATTCAATAAGAGACTATAAGACAAGGAGCATTACTTGAATTACAAAGAAAAAAGAACAAAATTAGACAAATCAATGAAGCAACACAGACTAACAGGCATCACTCACATTTTAAACAGCAACGAAATGTCTTAAAGGAAGACTTTTGCGGGAATGAATTTTCCCGGTCCAAGCTAAACAAAGCATCTTGCGAGAATAAATTTTCGCAGCTGAACACTTTTCAGAGGTTTTTGAGAGGCTATTTTCACATAATAAGAACTTTTCGCCGTGCGGCACGTATCACTGTAGGGGACAGTTAACCTTAGTTCAAAGATAATTCATAAAAAAATGCATCATTCTTAAGGCTTTCTGGATTTTACGATATTATTTGTTTGAATTTATTTTTGCGGTTGGATGGTTCATAAATTTCGCAGGAATTAATTTCCGCAGTTACGCACTTCTGACGCAAAAAAAAAAGAATTTAATCTCGCAGTTTCGCCCAAAATTTCTTCCCTCCAGGTAATGCAATTAATTTGAAGTCCGTGAAAATAACACTCAAGATTTGAGCTATATGTCATGATAGATGGCAGTTGAAGTATTGGAGATCAACTCCAGGCAATTAGGCTACCATGGCTGGAGAATTTCCATAACCATAGAACTCTGAGAGACACAGATATCCTTGTGCACCTGGGACTGCCAGGAAAGATGACATTCAACTGATCGTTACGACCTGGTGCATGACCTTAGGCATATTTCAAACCATTGCCAACTGGATTAGTGGAATCCATGTTACGAAGAACAAAAAAACACATCCCAAACAGTTGGTAGCAAACTACAACGTAGTTTTAAACTTAAACTTAAAGAAGTATACTGATGAAAATTGCAGACGCAAGACCTGAACAACTTTATATTTCAAGAGAAAGGACAATCCTATGGAGAAATGTTCCAGCCATTCGGGCACTCATTACGGGAAAATCGCAGGAACCACATCTTCCTGAGAGGTACTGACATTATTGAGGAACGACCAGTAAAAATGATAAACGGGTGGTTACGATCATGGTGCAGGACGTTCCGGGTATGACAGAGGTCATGAGACAAACCTGCGAATGAGTTTAGATTCAGGAAGAGAGCACAGACAAAAATCTAATGCATGGTTCATATCCTCGAAATGTTCTGCGCAACTCAATCTTTCACTGTCCGCCACAAGCCAGCAATGTGCAAAATCGAAATTTCCCTTACTGACCCCAAACACCAAGGGACTCTGACTTTCCTGGGTGTTTCCCCGACAGTTAAGCAAAAACAGTCCTTTTCCCCGGATTTCCAGGTTCTGTGAGACACATGTGATTTTCAAACCACTGCTGAACCTCAACAGCCTGCTAAACAGATTTTTAAGTGACGTAAAAATTCTGACCTTCCCAAATATTTCAAAAGGTGCAAAAAATTGCAAGCCGCCATGAATCGGGATTTAGATCTCGATCTTGTTGAAGTCAATAAATTTTATGGGAAAAATAGAACTTTTAGTAAATCGTCACCAAGCAATGAACTGTGGGATGGCACGCAATGAACTGTGGGATGGCATGCAATGAACTGTGGGATGGTACACAGTGAACACTGGGATAGCATGCAATGAGCTGTGGGATGGCACGCAATGAACTGTGGGATGGCATGCAATGAGCTGTGGGATGGCACGTAATGAACTGTGGGATGGCACGCAATGAGCTGTGGGATGGCCCGCAATGAACTTTGGGATGGTACACAGTGAACACTGGGATAGCATGCAATGAGCTGTGGGATGGCACGCAATGAACTGTGGGATGGCATGCAATGAGCTGTGGGATGGCACGTAATGAACTGTGGGATGGCACGCAATGAGCTGTGGGATGGCCCGCAATGAGCTGTGGGATGGCACGTAAGGAACTGTGGGATGGCCAGGGGGAAAAATAGTAGTAGATCATTTTGATGTGGAAATCGCAGACTTAGTCACATGTTGACTGTAAAATTGATAATTACACAACGCATTGGTTTTGTCCATCTCACCATAGCCGAAGTCACTGAGACGAGCGACGAGCGACGAGCGAAAGTCGCATCACCCGTTAGCGTGACTCTGCACAGCATGCGAAATTTTACCGCAATTTTCGCACGTCGCTCGTTTGAAATCGCAAGTCCAAAAGACGAGCGAAATTTTAAGAGGCAGTAAATAAACCTATGGCTGGCCCACATCGAGTTGTAAATATGGTAGCTATGTTTGGAGAGCATCACTCAAGCAAGGTCTTGCATTTATTTCTATAAAAGAGTGGATTTTCCTTAAAAACTAGGAGGAATTTCGAAGTGAGAATCGCACGAGTCAATATATTTCCACTGAAGTCGCTCGGTCACACTGACGGGAAAATTCGGACGTGAGAATAGCCCTGCCTATACCAATATTCACTCGTCGAACAGGTCACACTGACGAGTAAAAAAAAATCTCTCATCGCTCGTCGCACATCTCAGAGTGAGTTTGGCTAATGCATTGCATGAAGGCGATACGCGAAAATATCTACTGCCGAGCTCGTCCAGGTGCGCAGTTTGTTTCGAATAAAATATTCCGAATTTGCAATCATGCAACGTACGTCAACAAAGTCAATCGTCTCATTCTACGCACACACCATGCACCACGAATGAGTCGCACAGCATGCACGATAAATGAGTGGCACGGCTAAAGTCAAGCAGTCCCAGCACAAGGGAGTAGAGAAGTACGTCAGAAATATACAACCTCCTGCCCAGTCCTTTTCAGTGCGTTCAGTTGTGCTAACCACCACAACAGCAAGACAATATCGATCGTGAAAAACACGACAAAGAAAATACTCACATCTTCCTAACATCTTTCCTCTAGTTCTTTTGTATATAAAACATAGCGCACGCGCATGCGCATTGACAGGAAACACGTACCAAAGCAGTTTCCGAGCGGCAAAATTTCATTATCATAAAACCAGACAGAAAAATGAAAAATACACTGAGATAAATATCGCCAACAACACGCAACCTTCCCAATATTATGTACCAGTATAGATATTCGTAATGCAACCGAAGTAGTGCTCATATCTGAAGAGATTAGCCGAGTGAATTGATGTACCGAAACCATCTGCTACCGGGAAGGTTACGAGTTATTGAAAGTCAGAAGTTAACAACAATAAAACAACTTCATCATGCATGTTCAATTAACAATTACAAGCAATACGATTCTAATTCACCAAAACCTTACTCTCATACTGAACAAAGAACGCCAATGATGTGATACGTGCAGCAGAACTCGAACAGCTGACATAAATTCCGTTCTTAACTTCCGCAATAGCAGTTCAGACATGTGCGGAAGACCACGAAAATTCATTATGCCAGTGGCTTCGGTAGGAAGCAAAAACCTTTTGGTAAGAATAAATAATCGACCAGGTAAAATCCATGACAATTGAGGTTGCTTGCTGATGACACTTTCAAAAGCTGAAATCTGTTTCAAAGGTAAGAAGGATCAAATTTCGCCTTTTAGAGACATTTTTGAAAGTTTCTCGATGACAAAAAAATCATTGACGCCAAAATTGATGAGGTCATTTCCCCGGTCAGCATAACAATATCTATCTTCAAATCTAAAAGCCAATTCAATTTCTGGATAGCCAGTGAAAAACTGATTTAAATTCACATAAGGAACACACCCTCCAGATCATAACCTATACCGCGATGTGAAGGTTTCTCACAAAACTTTATGAAATCAATCAAATTACACTAAATTCCAAAAAAATTCCGATTCCGATAAGTTAGATCAATTTTGAAGATTTTAAGCAACAGTGATAAAACAGAATTCGTTACGCACCCAAGTAAACAGGAAACACGCACCGAAAAGGTTGTTTATGATACCTTTTATCTGCAGTTCCAGAGATACAATACATACTCTATTCTATTTGAAACTTTTCAATGCAGTCTTCGGTGTCCTGGACAAGATAATGCTAATGCATGGAAGTGCGCCAGCCATATAAAAGTATCACAGTGTAAGCGTATATATAAATACAGACAATACTGAATCTTAAAAGCACATACTATAAAAACGCAGTTCAACATTCACAGAGCGATTTGCCACACATACTTTTTGACAGTTTCGCCCGAAATGCCTGATCTGTTGCTGACAACGAAATGTGCAGATAAACCTCGATATCACGCCACTGGGAGGAGAAAAACTGCGGCAAACAAACACACACCCTAATGCCACTCCACAAGAAAGAGAAAAACCAACGAAGTCACATATCCAAACAACACGACACATGTTTAGTATAAGCCAACATATAAATATTCCTAATGTATAATACGGGACCCATCCACGGTGTTTTATAATAGCTGCCATAAAAATATCTGAAACGTATGAAGACGACACAATATAAAATTTCGAGAGAAGAGAAAATGTTCTTCCCACCGATTGATAACTACCAGCCATTACTCTGCCGATCGAGGTGCTATTAACGGTTGAGACTTTAGAAAGAAGCTTTCACAGTGAAACTTAGGGGAGGGGAGGGTTTGGGGGGGTTGGGGATTGGGTAGTTGACGATTGAATAGCGAATACATATCTCCAAGAATAGAACACCTTTCTAATTACAACCACTTTATTTATATCTTAGTGTGGTAAGACAATAGCTAAGTTTCTTTCAAGATTCTTCCTTGTCGTTAATAAGCATTTTTTCAATATTGATTTTTCATGCCAGCCTCTTCAGCTGTTAGCAGCAGTGAACTGAATTGATTTTTACTAAGAGCATGGGGATAGATTTTAACGTTGATCTTATAATCGGTATTACATATGCAAAAGCAGATACTATTTTACTTTGAGGACAAACTATCCCTTTACAGCTCAAAGCTACCTGCATCACTTATGCATCCTGAGAGCAATTTTAAACCGGGGACCATCAGAAAATACTTGTAGTCGATAATGGAGCTTATCAAGTTATTCAAGAACACGATGTCTATCCTGAATTCAACCCTGCTCAATCGATGGCAACAAAAACATAGATTAATATATACTATTAATACATACTCCAGACAGGATGAAACCTAGAAGGACGTTTGGGATGAGGAGACAAATGATGCTAACCACTAAGATGTTGAGGGTGGGGAGAGGGGGATGGGGGGAGGGGGTAGTAGTCGAAGACAAGAAAATACAAGTCAGCGAATCAGCAAATTGTTAAGATGCAAAGGGCAAACTGAAGAACGAAGGCAGGTTCAATAACTTGTAGAGATCGACAAACAGGAGATCGGAGAACAAAGAAAACAGGGAAGGAAAAGGGAAAACTCTAGAAATGAAACAGATGATTCGATTGATGAAGTATGCCAATAACCGAGGTTAAATAAGGCGATTCGATTCGTAGAGTACCCTGAAAAGGACGTCAATGAATCGAACGAAGTGGCAAATTGTCCAACCTCCCATCCAATGCCAAGATAGCAGACACTACCACCAATACATGCATACACTTATAAAACATTATAATTATGAAACATACTACCCATAAACGGAAATACTCACGCTCCAAACAGCTTCTTGATGGTGTAGCCCTGGGAAGAAGAATAAAACAACTCATTTTCCAATCCATCATGATGTAAACAAAAAAACCGTGAAAACGCCGTGAATATACTGTTAAAATGTTATACTTTGTACAATAAGGCAGTTATTAGGGGTGGTTCATCTTAACCTTGCTTTAATAAACCCCTCTTAGCTAGAGTTCAGCCGTATCAAGGACATAGAATTTAAATGACCCGTCCATGGCCGCACCAAGCAGTACTTTTAAATACCAATCAATTGCTTCGACCTGCCTCTAAAGAACCAGTCTCCGACAACTGGTTTGAACTACATTTTTCATGGTTCGTGCTGAAACGGAATCGCATGTATGACAGCATTCCCCATAGACACGCGTTTATATAAGGAAACTTCTACAAGTAACACGGGGCTCAAATGTTTCAAAAAGTTTAGCAACAGCTCAGCAACAACCCAGCCTGGACAAGGTACAAAAACAAAAATGTTGAAGAACAAAAAACAAAATACGGAAGAACAAGTTCTCAGTAAAACATTTGGAGAATAATTTTCTAACAACTATCGGCTCTCTATGGTGAACAAGCAACAGCTAAGCGACAATCGAGCCTTGGGCAATAGGAAAAAACTTCAGCAACATGGAGCCTAAGGCAAAAGCGTGTAAAACATTTAGCTATCAATGCTAGCGTCCGGAAGATACAGAAATGTTCCACACGTTTCTCAAAAACGTATGGACGATGGTTCCTTTGACGACAATTCTTGAATTCTTAACGCCATTTTATCGACACATATTCCGACCAAATTTGATATACTTTGGACCCTCAGATTTGGGCAAACTCAAGAAAAGTTGGAAATTCAGGAAAATTGAAAACTCGAATGCAACATAAAACTGTAAAACAAACTCAATGAAACAAATTTCAACAATTCTGATTTGTTTTTTTACTGGTAAAAAGGTAATTTTTTGGCAAATTCAGACGAAACAGGGGTTATTTTACGCATGGTAACATGTATCGCCTGTCTGTGGGGGCCCGGAGCTTAACCCCGCAATTTCGACGGTCAAAAAAAAGCCTGCGTCAGATCGGGTTAATTTCGGTAACTAATATTTGCAGCAAGCATATTGCGGGAATAAATTTTGGTGGCTAAGCACTTGTCATAAATTTTTGGGAAGCTATTTCTACATAAAAGTAACATTTTAGCGAGCTGCACTTACCACTGAGACGCAGTCAACCTTAGTTGAAAGGTCATTGTTAAAGAATGCATGATTTTTAAGGTTTTCCGAATTTTACTATATTTTTTGTGGAATTTATTTTCGCGTTTCGATGCTGGATCAATTTCGCGGGAATTAATTTTCATAGTTGCACGTTTTCAAAGACAAAAAAAAAGAATTTAACTTCGTGGTTCTGCACCGCGAAATCCGCCAAAATTTCTTCCCTTCAGGCTTCCACTTAACCGCTGCAGACCACCAGTAGCAGAATATAGAACTATGATTCTCTGCAATGGCCGACCGAAACGCACAGAATATAGATCGCAGAGTACTTCTTGCAAAAATGCATCACAATGTATGTCGTTTATCAATAAACAAAGCACGGTGCGTGAATAGCTAATTGGTACGGACTTTTCGATGTACGTTAATGCTTAAAAAGTACCTTTATCAGCACCAATGTGGATAAAACGTACCAGAAAACACAGTGCTGCCTTTAAGCTGTCAAATGACGTAACAAACTTGCTGATGACATCATTGATTTTTGCTGACGTCAGCATTTTGTGCAAAATTTTCAATTTTTTTTGTTTGCATCAAAATTTTTCCTAGAGCAACTGGAGACATATATGTTTTAAATACTTTAGATTTGGAATCCTAGTACTGTTGCTGTCCGTAAATAATCTCAAAATTTTTAATTTCAAGGATTCTATCATATCTTGCCCATTTAAGAAATCTTAGAGTAGACAGATTTGTCAGTGGATTGCAAACAAAACAACTTACCGGCATTGAGTAAAGGAAGAGACCGAGTAGTGCAAGCAAGAGAAGTATAATCAGGATCTTCAGCAGACACCATTTGTATGGATCCCATAGCAACATTCGAAGCAGTTTCAGTGGATTCATAAATAAGTTCAACATGTCGTTTGGACGGCTGCGAAAAGCAAAATAACCACAAGTTACAAATCACAAAGAAAACTACCACTATGTAAGCTAAGAAAATAGTGCAGTCCCGCAAATTTAATTATACGTCATCGTATAAAGCGTATTCGAAGAAGCTTTCACGACGCAAAAAGCTGGCGAAATTTTTTGGATAAACTTCGCGAATCAGTAAATCACAAAAAATTTACAAGATCAACTTTCACTAAAATGAAAATTGTTGCCATTTCGTGAGATTAGAAGGAGTAAGGAAAAAATTGCGCAAAATGAGCAGAGAATGTATTGCCATCAGGATTCAAAGAAAATGAATATTAGACAGGAACTTTCGCTAAATCGTATTTTGATAAAAAAAAAATTCGCACGATATAGGCGCAAATGTGTGAAATTCACGAATACAGTATAAGAATAATGAGACATCACAAATCAACATTTTTTACATATAAAAAAACCGATTTATTTTCAAAGATCAAATTTAGTGAACTTCACAAGAACTTTACCACAAATCTAATTGGGTTTGAGGTATCGCTCAAAGGTCTTGCTGTGAATCAGTCAGAAAACCATTTCTGTAAGCTTCTCGCAGGCAGAATGCTGTATTTATTCGTATGTTACTATCTACAGCCATGGGACAGTAGAGCACTAAGTGCACAAGCGACACGTACAGCGTTCTGCAGCTACAAGTGGCTGCCAGAAGTTTTTCTGACTACCTCACAGCAAGGTCCGTGAGCACAATCACAAACCGCTCAAGATTTAGGGTGACTTCCTTGTGATCAACTACGTTCTCAGGGTTTTCCTAATCACTTTGTTAGGTCCGGTAACAGGATGTAAGAAACTCAATTTGCTAATAAAAAAATCAATTTTTTAACCAAGCAATTTCCAAGCTACATTCACCAGTTTAAACCATTTCACAAGGAGCTATAACATCACTGGACAAAGACATTTCAATGTGAAGCATACACATGCTTAAAAAATACTTCCTAAAGACTTCAGGCGAGTCCCATCATATATATATTTGCATTATTCGTAAACCTGTTCCGCTACACGTCAAACTTACAGCAATAAAATAGGATGGACTGTAAACTGCTGTGTTAAGACCCAGAACCTCATTAGTTATTCACTATGTCATCATTTTAGGAATTTCCGACCAAAATTTTCCATTGGTTGGAAGCTCAAATTAGCCTATCGTGTGGAGCATCGCGTAAAACTGCTTTTTGAAATTTCGAAAACATTTTGCTCTCTCGAAGTTGGTTCTAGGTTTATATTTACTTGGTTTTAACATAAAAAAACACCTCGCAAAATGCATTTTTACGCTGTTTCGCCCTTTTTCAGCTAAATTGGTGCCCGTCCAGCTGAAATTTTGGTATAGAACCCTTTTGGGGGGGATGGGGGGGGGGGATAAGGCCACCATTCAAGACCATTCCATAACTGCCCGAAGTATGAATGTGAAATCTTTTAGTTTTAAATAGGAGATGCAGCGACTTTCATGTAAAATTTCACAAGAAATTTGAATCTTGGTGAAACCCTTCTACGGAAGAACTGGATAGAACCTTAAAAAAGTATGAATGTGTTTTATGGAGAGTCCAGAATATCAATTTTTTCTGAAGCTTATATTAAACAAGAACATAAGATAGACAGTAGACTTTCTTACTTGGGTTCAACTATCAAACTAGAACAAGAACATAACATAGACAGTAGGAAGTTTCTTACTTGGGTTCAACTATCGAACTAGAACAAGAACATAACATAGACAGTAGGAACTTTCTTACTTGGGTTCAACTATCAAACTATAACAAGAACATAACATAGACAGTAGACACGTTCTTACTTGGGTTCAACTATCGAAATAGAACAAGAACATAACATAGATGTCAGAGATGTAAAGTAAACATGTTTTGTGCATGTATGGTTTATGTCCCACAAGTGATGTTGCTAGGTACAGTTT
>JAOBRC010296462.1:0-12011 GCA_027575255.1 Scolionema suvaense
CTCACAACTTCATAAGAAAATAAAACAATACAACAGGAAAAGACTAATAGAATTCAAAAAGCTTAAAATCAACAAAAATCAAAGTACCATTGCTGCTGTCATCAAAGTAAAAGCTCCTTGGAAAATGAGCAAAGGCATCACTTAGGCTATTTTTCAATATAAATGAAAGCAACAACCATCCAAGAGACGATTTTCCATGCAACTGCAGTAGTGTCACACGTCATAATCAGAAATAAGCAAGGAGTACAGAATTACTGACAAAAACTGCATCTAGCCATTTTGGATCACTTATGACATACTCAGCAACTAAAACCCCAAATGAAACCCCCATATTATCCAAATGTCCACCATGATCCCAAACATCAGAAAAAATAATCTGTTTCAGTGGTATTGGGGAAAACATCCTATGGTACACAAACAAATACACATGTTTGCTACTAGAAGTGTCATGTGTTTTGATACGGCCATCAGGCACTAATAAGACTGAGATTGCTTGTAGGTTACAAACTTAACCATAAAAGCATTCCAGCAGTTGATGATCTGCTATAAAAGGTCACATTAGATTTCTTACAGTATACTTGTTCATATACTGTATGTCAACATTCAGATATAAAGTTCTTTCCTTTAGTTTAGTTAGCCCTAAGGCTCAGATCTGAAAAATAACAGCCTGCTCTGATAGGCGGACAGGTCACAATGCAGTGTGTCAAACGTACAGTGTGCAGCCTGAACTTCAACTCCTCATTTTTACACATACTAAACGCCATTATCCTTAAAGGGGAACTAAGATCAAAAATAAAATTTTGATAGGTGATAGAGCTAGATAGGTGATACTCAGTTGCTCTGGACATTTATTTAAGTCTGAAGTGCAGCAGCTACCATCTTGCCACTAATTTTGAATGATGTCTCTTGGGTACTTCTCGAATTATCTAAATTTTATTGCAACAGGGTGCTCAAAATGAAATTGTCAATCCACCCGTATGACATCATCAAATTCAATATGGTGGCTGTTGTACATCGGAGCTCAATATCTCCAGAATCACAAAAGCTTTTATGTCAAATTAAAACCGAAACTTGTTTCATTGCACTCTATCACCATAATTAAAATTTTGACCTTAGTTCCACTTTAAGTTGTCCAATGTATTTTGAGAGTTTGATATCCTTTTTGTATACTCTTATTGAATCAAGCTAAAGTGCAATTAAAACGAACAATGTCATCATAATGCAACAGTTTTATTGTTTTATTTGCACTTTTGGGCACCGAACTAAAACGTATTAAGTGCGGCAAAATTGGGCTGCTAGGCTTTGAGAGATTTCCCACAACTTACTTGATCTCTTCAGGGGTGCCTTGAAATTCGTTGATTGCATCTTGCATGGTCTTCGCAGCTTCATGCTAGAACAACCAAGAAATGAGAAGCTTTCACTAAAAGTAGTACAACAAAACATCGTGAAATGGCTGCAGGAGGCAATTCAATACATACGATGGTACCAGATCGCATGTTCACTATGTACTTTGCTGAACAAGTGTGTCCTGTAAACTATATGATGACATCAGATGTGTACGCATTAGCCTCCTAAAAAGTCTGAAATTAGTAGGCTCCTGTGCATGAAATGATTTTAAAAATGATGTTAAATTGTTCATCTTTTCTTTCATCTGACTTCAAAATGCAGGTACGGCGCCTAAAAACATATCCATTTACAGGGAAACTCTACCAAAAAAATTGACCAGGTAGAGCACCCGTTGGTAGAGCATCCTCTGCTGAATCAAATAAGTTATATCAAATTAGTTGCGTGACATGGTGCAGCCTGAAAACCGAGTAATCACACTAAAATTCTGTCATAGAGAAAGCACTAGAAAGCGCCTAGACAGTTGAAGCAGCTGAAATGCCTCAGTACAAAACACCTCAGATATTACGACATCTGAGCAGCATACATGTGATTTGAATTTCCCTGCAATCATTGAAATGTAGACAATAGTGGCTGCCGCACGTCATCAATATTGTCTTCGTTTCTATGAAGTGTTTGCAGCAGTTAGCGGGAAATTTGAATTGATATGCTTCATGGTTTACTGACTCCATTGAATTATTGAACTATTAGAGAACAATGCATACCGTATTGATTTCGGCCATGCACTTGAACTGCTGAACCAAACTGGAAGGAATCATGGCGGCTGAGAGCAGAAACTTTAAATGATCAGAAACTTATAGCATTTCTTTTCGCAGCAGAAGAAAAAAAAACAAAGAGAATAAAGGCATCATCGATCAGTACTTTTCTGTAGCTAACAGATGAAGCTAACTTAGTTTTTAGGTGGAGTTGGTGGAGACATCACATCGAGTGGATATAACAAATTAAGCACTAATCAAGTTCTCATCACGAAGAAGCACTCAATATCCTTTATAAAGTTGATAGCTCAAAGGAGAAGTTCAACCCAATTAAAAATTAGCATCAAATAGTACAGTTAGTGACTAACTCACTCTTTCCGTTCGGTCTGGTTTGCCTCCCAATCGTCTTAAATCCTGTTCAAAAGTATCCAAAATCGCACTGCTGACAAGCATGTGCTGCCATTATGATCCATTTGAACCGGCAGTACTATTATAATTATGCATGTGGCGTAGGGTAGGGGACAGGAAACTTTCTTTCTGCCTAATATAACGCGAAAGCACTTACCATATTTACATTTGTTCTCCAAACGTAGCTCAGTTCTGACGTTAATGTGACAGTGTGAACACTAAATAATGGCCACACAATCATCTCGAGCACACACTTCTGCAACTTCTCAATGTCCTGTTGAACAACAGTCACTAGCATTATGTTCTTTGGATCAAAACAAGCCACTAGGCCGCGGTATGTATTTGAAGTTCTTGCTTTTCCGGAGGGTAATAAATGACAGCGTAATTTTACTAGTGTAAGCAGGAGTAGATGAAACATGGTCAGATGCAACCCCCGTCAATGCCAGTCGGCAGAAATATTGGGAAAGTGATATTTCATCCTCAATTATCACAATAAACCTACATCTGTTCATTTCATACCGGAAACGCAGAAACAGACTTGCGCTAAAGGCAACTTCATGCAGTTTTGAAGCTGGAAGTGATTACTTGCATGGCGATAGTGGTGGAAAATGTGTACCTATACTTGCTGTTTTATACTCTGTCTTGGCGGAATCAAAGATGCAGGTCCATGGCATGACGAACATAGGCACATTGCCGCATGGTTGTTAGTGTTGCAAACTGTGTTGGGCAAAGTTGAATTTTCAAATATTCCTATCTTTGGAAATAGCTTATTAATCATTCATTTATACCACAAATGTACAAATGTGAGTGCAGCTATGAAATGCTCGCTTGTCCTTTACCGCGGAAATATCTTGTCCCCTACCCTACATCACAAATCTGCAGGGAAACCAGCTCTCCATTTAAAAATAAGCAAGGGAAATATTGGTGAGTGTATGCTAGTAAATTTCTTGACGATTATCGGAGAATCCCATTCAAATGTACTTTCCAATGGTCATTTACGTCATGTTAGAAGATTCTGACATTAGTATAAGTTATGTCCTTTTCTGGACCGAACTTCTCCTTTAAGCATCCAAATTTGCCTTCACTGGCTGTTGCAATTTTGTTTCCACAACAAAGAAAGTTAGAAATCTGACGGAGATCGGAAAAGTTACATGAGTGGATGTACTTGTGCCATAGGCATTCCGTTGAGATTACTATTTTCAGCTATTAAGCTAACATTGTGCAGTTAGGTACGAATGTAAGTGCAGCAACAATTCAGTGGAAGCAGTTTGACACCTCTAGTCATACAGCCCAATCACATACAAATGTTTTATTTTTGACTGCAGTTTCCTACCTGCGGAATATTGCAATAGGTCTTGAAATAAGACCTCTGTTATCATACCTGCATATTTAGCAATCGCTGCACATCTGCAAGCTCCAAGTATACAGCCACCCGGTTGCCAAGCGTGACAGGGAACTTTGCTGATGTTTGGCTGGCCGAACCTGGTTAAGGTAGCAAAACACATTGAGACATATATACCATTTACAGAACCTTGCATGACCAGACAACAAAACAACTAAGTTGATACAGACAATAATGATTTGCAAGACAGCTGGAATCTGAAAACATTGTCAACTGTTTACATTTGAGAATGGAGTAAAGAATAATGGCAGAATAGCACAGTAACATAAATAACCACTTGTCAAATTCAACAATGCTTTACTATTTGTCACATAGTAGTTCTAGTTAATGTGAGGCCACCTCTCCTTATTTGTCAAAGTTGGTGAACATACAACATACTCGGAAATTTGACAAATGATAGTGATACATTATCATGCTATTTCAACAAAATCAGGTTGCAATCTAAGATCAAAGGACAGCATATCCTCAGCTGCAAAAGGGTACTGAAAGGACGTAAAAAGTCATGGCAGCAGTGCAGAGTTATTTTGCATCCTAGTCATTTTAGCTATTTTGAACAAAAGTACGATAATCTTCTTAACAGCTGAAAAAGGGCTGAGCTGATCTTCTTTTAAGCTAGATCAACAAACACAGTTACATGCTTCCTAAAGCAAAAACCAAAAAATTCCAACACCAACTATAGTGGAGAAAGCACAAGACAGTAAGGCGTAACGAATGCAAAATCTTGTGCAAGCAACAAAAAGAGGTGTATAACACCCAACAGCAACAGATTAAGAATCCCACTTTAACCTGACTTTTAGGCAATATCAATATACTAACAAAAGGGCAAGGCTGACTATGTACCAGTAAGTATAGCTGCCACAAAACACAAATAACTTTGCACTAAAAAACCACCAAAGCCAGTGGTAGCATCTCTCCTACACAAAGAAGCTGTCTGTTAAATCATATAATCAGCTACTAAAGTAGTAATTTCACAATGGCAGTAAGTCATACTCCAACCTGCTAACACCAATTTTATAACGATGTGCACATGCTGTCCAGAAAGCAGGTAATCACATTCTGCTAATGCAGGATGCATGCAGTGGATGGGACATATCAGTAATATTCTACAACGCTTTCGAATACATCAAATAGGCACACTGGATGCATTGCCTGATACTCGCACGAAGTAACAATGAGTTCGTGTTTTGACTGAGCACAAGAGCAAAATCAAACTATTTGACGTGGTAAATAGAATGCAGAGAAATACTGCGACAACGTCCAGCAGTTAGTAATGCAAGTCAGACCTACTGAAATAGCTTGAAGGATGATCCAGATACATCAAGCTTCCTCCCAATTTACCTTGAAGGATTCCTTACCCACAAGTATTTTTCATAAAAATTCAAGATTTTTTCAAATCACTTTCCAAAGAGAACTCTATCTCCATATAAACTGGACAACGAAAGAGAACGTAATTTTGTTTGGAAAAATGCATTTATGCCTTCGTGACTTCGTTCTGTTCACAAAACGTAGCTGCAATATTCTGTCACTGGCAGACATGTAAATAAGCCAATGAAAGGGACAGTTTATCTCCTTGGGTTAATTGATGCAAGCTTTCTTTGTTACCAGGTAGTAAAGAGATGTAGATTGTTCTCAATTATCCTGAGTTGGGCTTTATGCAACAACTCCTTTGATACTTACTCATTAGATTACAAGTTGACTGGCAAAACATCTGTATTAGTGATTACTTTTACACATGACTTTAATGATGTCATTAGAAATAGGCAGCGTCGCTACTTTGTAACTAACGAAAACAACATCAGAGAACACTCCTCCAGAAAGTCACAGCATCTTTGAGACACAACAATTATGTTTGTACTGCAATTATCAGCCTGACAAATAGCTTTTGCAAGTATGAAAACAGGAAATAAAGAAACTGCCAAAATACAAGACCAGGTTAACATTGGTAAAATTCTACATAGACGATCCGAAATACGCGGCTGAGGGATTAAAACCTACACTCACATATAAATTAAGGCTTGAAATTCTGATTCACAACAAAATAGGTTTAGTCAAAGGGTTATTGAAATGTAACACAACATTGGGGTCCCATGTTAAGGTATAATACTTTCAATGGTAAGTGACATGAAAGAAATACTTCAACACTAGTAGACAAATAATAAAGATGCATACAACACACCAACACGTCTCATTCCAGGCAACTTCATTGCTGTCTCCAATATCTTCAGAGCCTCTTCCAAATTGTTTTGCTGTTTTTGAGACTTGGCTCGAATGATGTGATAGAGAGGGCTGTCTTTGACTTGGAAGTTGTAACTGAGTCCATTTTCAAGCGAAGCCTCAGAGGCAGCATAATTTCCACAATGCAGATGAATCTAAGCAATGGAAGGAGGAGACAAGTGATGTAATATAGTGTAAGCAGTTTAGAAAATACAATGCCAACCTCATCATATTTGGAGTTAGTTAGTTGAATCCTGAGGCACAACCTTAACTATCAAAGATGCTACGGATAAATTAAGCCAACAAGTCAGATCAAGGAAGCACATTAATTGAGCATTGTGACGGCATCTAAAGCACAGTTTCCCGCACTTGCCAATGACAACTTTAATTTGCCAAGAAAAACGAAAGAATTTTATCAGCTTTTGCCTCAGCAAACAGCTACTGACAGGTAAACTTCGCACCTTGAAGATATTTGAAAGATCTTGAAGAATACAGAATCATACATCAAAAAACAAGTGGTAGTAATGCTTAAAACTGCACCTTAGTTTTTCGTTGGTAAATTTTTTCTTGGGTGCCACAAGCGCCCACGGCTTAGCCCGGCCGACTTCTATGTTTATACTGTAATCCTTTTGGGCACCTTTTGGCACACAAATTGCTATCCTACAATTTTTGGTACTGGAAATATGGACCCATGTCTGAGGGGCACTTTTAAGCAATCTGATTGACCGAGAGATTTTTCGTGAACATCTCCCATTCTACAGCACCAATCATCTTCTAACTTGGCAGGAAAACGGCTCCTCATAGCCTGAAGCGTTTGTCAAGTTTGGTGATATTTCGATTAACATGGGCTATTTTACAGGCCCGAGAAGTCAACAAATTACTTGATTTTTTAATTTACAAACCGGTCTGTAAAATACGCTCGCCGTCCTTCTTTTGCCCAAAGTTTGGAATACATAATCAACTTGGTATTCTCTATCTGACTGCCAAGTTTCATTTATACAGCGGCTTCAGGAAGTGTCAAAACTGCCCTAACCAATGTGTCCTCTACAGCGAGCCCTTAAACCATGCATCTACGGTATGGTAGTGTCCGGCCACCCATTCTGGCCTCCTAAAAAAGACAACCAGACACCCAAATTTGGTTAAAATTGGCATGCAACCTTTTAGTGTGTACCATAAATTACCCTTACAGCTGTGCGGGAAGCTTCATTTCCGAGAGGGGTGTACCACCCCCTCCCCCCCCCTTTTACCGTCCCTACCCTAATTTTTAGCATTACAGACAAAGAGTAGAGCACTATCAAATACGAGTGCACCATAGTTATCTTGATAAGCATAGCTCTAAACATCATGCAACTCTACCAGATAAAATTCCATTAAAGCAAAGTCAATGAAAACAGGATTATTTCACGGTTTCACTAATATGTAATCAAAGCCAGTTCACTGCTACATAAAAAGAGGAAATCAAACCAAAACAGTAGAGCTTCTTAACCAAAAAAAAAACAGAATGCATGCAAGGTAAGTAAAATGCCATATGTATGTACAACACAGTTTAAGCAGCTAACCTGGGCCATAAGAAGGTGAGCATTAACCATAGTAGGATCTTTTTCCAAGCATTTTTGAAGGATGCCTTTCGATCCTTCGATATCGCCTGAACAAAAACACATTCAATATTTCATATCCTCCAAAATAACAACAACGACAAAAACCTTGCACCAACTACTACAAATAGTTTGCTACAAAAGCAAAGAGAATAGCTTGGATTCATGTTCCCTAAAACAATTCTTGACGTAATAACTTCTCTGCTTTCAGCAGTCCGCTAACATCAACAACAGGCTTTGTCTATGAAAGTGCACAGGTTGCTCTCCTGCCTGAGCTTACTTTGAAGCTTTATAGAATGCTTGAAGGAAAAACATGAATAAAATGTAGATCAGGAGTTGTATTGGAAGCCACAAAATACTTTGTATGCTCCTTATTATGCTACTGGTAAACATTTCAACATTGTGGACATCAGGCACGAATGCAGCTGACAAACGTTAAGGATGCCTGTGTCTTTCAGCACATACATACATGTGTGTACACAGGCGCAAAGTAAAAAATGTTCTAACTTCAAATTGGAGTACATATAACGTTAGTCGAACGTTGTATAATTAGAATCTGCGAAAACACATGAAGAATTCCATTGAAAATTGCTGGAGACTTGCAAACAAGTGCTGATGTCATGTGAGAAGTAGATGGACGGATGGATAGACGGATGGATGAAGGTATGGATGGATGGATCAATGGACGGACGAATGCATCGATCGATGGATAGACAGATGAATGGATAAGAACCGTCAGTCTAAAAAGGCAGCACTGTGGCAGTAGTGAAACAATGGATATCACCAATGATAAAAGGAGTAAAATGAAGCATTCCATACAGGATGTAACCATAAAACCAGCAGGAACTAGAACTTTTTCAAGCAGTAGCGAAGAATGATATCATTGTATTTGTGGTACAAAGGTAGGTCAAAACACTGAGAAGCCAGTGTGCTTAGAGTGCGGGCAGGTTCAGTGTCAACTAAACTTTCAGCTACCACGAAGACATAAGAATACTAAAAGCAACATTACCAGATATGAATCTGACACGAGATAACATGTACATCGCTGCAACCAGACCAGGCACAGTTTTCACAGCTGGTTCCAGAATCAGTGCAGAGCGTTGTAAAGCCACATTGTTTGACTGTCCAGTACCAGAAGGCTACAGGAAGAGAGACAAACTCAATTCAGTTGAAGAAGTGCCAGACATAACTCCAAACAAGGTGTAAAAATTAAAGAGGAGATGACTATGAAGCTATTGCAGAAATCTGTTAAGAATTCAAGAATCAAAGAAATGACTTTCAATTATTATCAATGCATACAAAAAGCACCACAAGGATAAAACATAAGTTACTTTGTCTCACTCCTATGATTTTCAGAAGCGACAAGCGCCTAGTTTTATAGAACAGTAGCGGAAGACACAGTAGGCACGTAGAGACTTTGTTCTTTCATCGTGGAGAGCATATTACCTAAGATTGCCATTACCTCAACAATTGAGGAAACCAAAAAGTAATCACTTTCTGTAGAAAAAAACTAGACATTGACTTGGATGCAGTACTGCAACACAAAGGCAAACTTGGGAATGGCAATAAACTCAGGCGTACCTTCAGCCCAACTGAAAACCAGAGTGGGTTATAATACGTTATCACCTCCTAATAGTGCAGATGCAGAAGCAACCAAGTCATTAAAGGTCACAAAAGGCTGTTCCAATGGCAGTTTTCATCAGGATGAATGGCAGCTTCAAATATGAAATGTGTTTGATAGCTACTATTCAAGCAGTAATAATCTTCTACATCAATGCAAGCAAAATTTGGGTGATCTAATGTAGCCTCCAAAATGTATTGAACAACTCACTTAGGTGCATTCTCAAAATTTATAAAGAGCAATCTTTTACAAAAACACAAATCAATGAAAAATGATGAAAGTCAACATCTGTTTAGATCGTTCTCATGACATTATTATCAATCAATACAGAAACAACTCACTTCAACTGGAGCATACTCGAGATACACGTTGACAACATCCATGAGAAATTCAGGATTAAGGGTTTCAAAGTACTTGCTCCCAAGAGGAAGACCCTAATGCAAAAACGAAGAACAAAATATCAGCATTTTATGTCAGAATCATGGCATTTAGAATGAGATGAGATTGAGACAGAGGAAATCTTACAAGGAGTCATAAACGTTATACCACCAGAAACAGTAAGAGATTTTTACTTGAAATTTTTTAGACACTCCCAGGGAGAATCGGAACGTCCTACACTGTAGGATTATCTTTCTTGTGGAAGACAGCAGGAGAGGACAGCATGGTTTCTTGACTCAAAGTCATATCAAGGCCACGAGTAGCATGTCAATGTTCATAGCATAGTCAGATTAGAAGCACCTTCAGGTTATGAAGATATCCTACAACTCAAAGCTTGTGCATTTATGATCAAACGTGAAACAAATTGAAAAAAAAAACAAAGAATGCAAGACTCTGATGAAAAGGCAAAGGGGCTAGCAGACAATAATTACATACAGCAAGAGCGCCGAAGTGATTATCAATTGTTTGTTGCAGTAAATCAAAGACGGCATCTGCTGGTTTGCCTCTCTTCATTGCAAGATACGCACTCAAATACAAGATATCCTGCAACAAAATGAAATGAAAACTACATTACATCAATCAAATGACAGATGCTAAACATATCCAAAGAGAAACAGAACAAGACATACTATGTAGATGTTACTTTGATGCAGATTTTCGAGATTTAACACAAATTGAATAATCTCACTGTCTTCTGCTTGTTTTTCACTCAACTGGGTCATATTTTCATGGGCATGTCCATGGAAGTTTCAAAGTCAGTGTACAGGTCTCTGCACCCATACCAGAAGCGCAAATTCAAACCGCAGAATTGTGTTAACTGTAAAGATACTACAAATCAGCCATATCCACGCTTAGTTTGGGGAGACCTGCTGACCTACTGCACACAGGTTAAATCCGAAGGAATGAAGGAAAATCTCAAACAAAGTATAATGCATCTGTTCAAAGGGAGACTTTCGACAAACCGTTTATTTGAAACACAGAGGGAGTAATGCCAGCATTCTTATGTGAGAAAAAATCATTAAAACACACTTCAGAGTTTGGGCACACAGACCTGCATACCGCCCTACTAAAATTCCTGAGTCCTGATCAGGGATTTCTTTCTGCCAGCGTTAGTCATCCTGAGGGTTTACAATTAACGCTTGGTATTGGTGAGAAAGTCACAGAAAGGTTTTAGTGAGACACATCAGTGCACCGTCAGCAGGTCCTCCGTAATTCCCTCTGCAGGTATAGCCCTGATTTTGGAGCAGTCATTCTCATACCATCAGTACCATATCACTTGCATTTAAGGAAAGAGAGACAAATTCATAAATGACTTCAATGTGGCTGGCAGATTCTCAAATCCCTATGTCTTCATCCTTGTACGATGAGAGCAACACAAAACTCATAGTTGAGAGGAATGGTCCACATTACGGCAAAAAATCAAATGCACCACACTGGAAGCTGTTGTAATATTATCATCAACGCATTAAAGTAAAATCGACTCTCCACGACTCCAAGATTCAGAAGGAATCAAAACACTGTCGAGTTTGGAGAAATTCAAGAAATAGAACAATTCAAGTGATAGAGCATATGGGGAAATTTCTGAATTCTCATGCATGGCCGATTTTCCATGTCTTTTCTCTTTTATACAATAAAGACACAAAATCTTTGATTGCGCAAAAAAAATCCCCATTTTGTGGATTAAAAAACAATAAAAATAACATTTTGGGTATAACCAACTTACTCCGCCGCAAAGGAATCAAAACAAAAGCCATCTATGTCACTGACATCATTTGAAAATGTTGCCTCGTTTCAACTTACACAGAAAATAAGCAAAGAGACAAGAAAATCGTTTGAGTTCCGCAGGCTAAATTATTCAAGTCAGGAAAAGATCCAAGTCATAGAGGTTCAATTTACAGGGGTGGTCCACCATAAACTTAAAAAACAAACATACCGCTGACTTGCCAATGGATGACTGAATTTCACTGAGAAATTCCAATTGCTGCTCAGCATCGTCAAGCTGTCCTTGAATTAGTTGAGCACGAATAATTCCTGTGAAAAACATGACACTGATATATCAATTAACCGAGGCCAAAGCAAACCAAGACATCCCCTTTTCCATTTTCTATAAAAAATCAACGTATCAGACATTTTTTGCGGAAAACTGCCAGGGCAAATATGCAGGCAGAAGAGTTCACAAGCACTCACAATGATCCAACATCATGCACACCATAAGATCCAGGCCACTTCAGTTT